>VZTJ01006727.1:362704-416074 GCA_013397795.1 Orthonyx spaldingii
TGGCCGAGGGGAGCAGAGACTAGCAGAGGCTGGCAGAGGCTGGCAGAGGCTGGCAGAGACTGGCAGAGGCTGACAAAGGCTGGCAAAGGCTGGCAGAGGCTCCAGAGGCTGCATCACACAGAGACCAGCCCCAACTGTGTGGCTTCATCTTCACAGCCAGGGCTGCCTCCAGGGCAGCTGTGACTCGAGCAGGGCCGTGTCCTGGTGCTTCCATGGACTGCACAGTTCTGGCTGCAGGGAGCTCGTTCTGAGCCATCAGGACACCACGCAGCCAGTCAGCCAAGGCCTGTGTAACAGGACAGCCAGGAGACCACCTGGCCTCCCTACTGTGCCACCTGATCCCTGAGACTCCCACTGTTACTGCCCTGCTCACTCGGTGCTGGAAAAGTCCCTACATCACTGGAGGAAATCCTGAAATGGGGAGAAGTGGGTCATACCTACCAAACAGTGCAGAGCCCAGGGCCTTGGACACAGCTCATCTGCTGCGTGGCCTTCCACCACATTAGTATCAGGAGCCTGGATTAGAAATGTTTCACCAACGTATTCTGTGCTTTCTAAAATGTCCTTCACCAGCTGCATGGGCCACACCAGGAGAACTCCCCGGAGGGGCGGTTTGGCTGCCCAAGGAGCTGGGCCACATGCTGCAGCCCTGCACAGTGCCATCCCCTGAGACAGGACACCTCCTGTGCTTCCACGGCCAGCGATGACTGTCTGTGGCAGGATGCCACTGCAGGCGTGGAGCCTCCCAGCTCCACCTCAGGCAGCTGGCCCACGCCATGCTCTGAGGTGCTCGCCATGCCCTGTCCTAGCTCTCAGAGAGGGAACGGCCAGCCCAGTCTCTGCAGCCATGTGTTCAAGGGGATTCAGCTCCCCCTCAGCACCAGCCAAGGTGCTTTTCTTCTCCCTTTCCTTCTCCCTTGCATGGCCTTCTTGGGCCATGGAGCCAAGACAGTCACTACTGCCCTTTCCTGGAAGCAGCAGTGCCCAGTGTGAATCCCTGTAAATCATCTGTTCTCTCTCACCCCTCCCCTTCCCTGTATGGTTCCTCCTCCCTCCTCGCCTGCCACTCAGCCAAGCCCTGCCGATTTCAGTAATGTAATCCCTGCTTATTAGATAGATCCTCCACCTACCTCATAATTTCTGTCACTCTTCCGTGAGCTGCCTAATTTATCACTCTGCCTGGTAACAAGGTACCCAGTGTGCTACCACCAAGATTTATTCTTCAGAAACACCCATGCCACCTCCTTGGCAGGGCTCTGCTCTCTTGGCTCCTGAGGGGCTTTCTTTCAGGATTTTGAATTATTTCACTTGGGATTGAGTCTGGAAGCATTCCCTGGAGATGATATTTCCCATCCCATAGCTGCCAGAGATGGAGCAGTCCTGCTCTGGAAGACGGAACATTGAGGGATGATGAGAAGGACCAAGAAACAAAATGGGTGTTTGCCACATGTAGTCCTCTCTGTTGAATTCTGCAACCTGAGCTTATCCCCTGCTGTGAGAACACAGCAAATATATTCAGTTTGTGATCCAGTCCAGCTGTAGGAGTGAGTTCCAGGTAGAACTGACTCATGTAAAAAACATTTGGCTTCATTTGGGAGCAGAAAACCCTTGCTGTGTGCCAAGGGACTTGACCAGGCAAGCTGATGTCAGTGCATGTCAGGCCAGGGTGTTACTTCCAGTTCCAGCCCACAGATCCCAGGGAACAGCCCCTGTGTCCTCACACCACCTCCTCTCAGGGCTGTCAGAGCCACAACCTGGCTGCACTTGCCCCTCCTGCCCTGCTGTGCTTCTCTGTACCTTCCTTTTCCTCAGTACCCACTGGCTGGGAACACCAGGGCTTGGCCTCACTGGCAGCTGGCCACCCTCAGGGCTGTGGCAGCAGGACCAGAGAGCAGCCCCACAGCCCTCGTCACCCCTCTATGCCTCTGGTCCCTCTTCCAACAACTCTAGCAAGTTGGCCAGCATGGGCCAGGTTTGTCCTTGCTGGGGCACTCAGCTCCCAGGACCTCTCCAATTCCCAGCATGGATTTTGGGGAGCTCCTGGTCTGGCTCCAAACTGGAGAAGTGACCCAGAAGGAAAGGCAGCTGCATCCTGCCCAGAGTTCAGGACATGGCAGGGGAAAGGAGGTGCTAATGGAGGTGGAAATACCTGTGCAGGGATCATTGGGCCCTTTCCCACTTGCTCTCCTTGTCCCTGTCCCATGAATGGCCGGCACTGTGCTGGGAACATCCCCTGCCCCTTCCTTGTTTCCCCTTTTCCAGCTGTGCCACTTCCTGTCACAGCTGAGCAATGCAACCGCTCCTGGCCAGGTACAGGTTTTCTTCCATGATGTGAGAAGTGATAGCCCATAAACTTGAGAGAGTCTTGGGAATGTTTAAGGAAAGGAAAAGCTAAAAGCTCTCATGATGCCAAGGCAAGGGGATTGAGGCTTGCAGTCGAGCACTGTGTAACTCAGAACCCAGCATGCAGGGGGCTGGAAACAGAGTGGATGCCTGATGCTCCTGAAACAAACTTCAGCTTCACCTGAGCAAAGTTTCTTAAGACTCTGCCATAAAGGTCAAATAGTCCTTCCCAGACCCTGAGCCTCTCTTAGAGAAGAATCAGCTATAGCTCTCGTTATGGAAAACAGTCAAAATAATACAGCAATGCTCCCTCTGAGGGAAAATAGATAGTGCGAGTTATTCCATCTTCCCATTCAGCGATATCAGTTTAGAAAAGCGAGGCTATTTACAGAGAGCATTTTGCTTCCAGTACTTCTGAAGTAAGTGAATTTTGAATTAGTTTAAGTGCAGGATAAATCAGCGAAATAGGAACATCTTTACACTCCAATAAGATGCTATTACTCATAAGCATATTGCACTCCAGCTTGTGGGCTAAAACTACCAGTGCATGACAGGACACAAAGGGCATGAAACACAGGGGATCCATGAAAATTAGCACAGCACCTTTGGTGTGCAGAGGTAATTTGGGATATTGATTGGTGATGATGGCAGCCCAGCTGAGATGCTCTGACCTGATCCTGTAGTCCGAGGTGCTCCAGACAGCCATGAAAACCCCAAAATCCCTTCCAAAAGCAATCTGTATTTCTTCAGATTTCAGATCAGAGGCTGAAGCAGGAACATGGAATTAAGTGTTGTGCAGCTGCTCAGGACACTGAGGCCCCATGACTCGTTTGCCACATCCATCACACTGGCAAGGAAGGATGCCAGCCAGGCACACAGCACAGCACAGATGGTGGGTGACAGGGTCTCTGCAGTGAGTGTGACCCAGGCTGGAGCATGGTGCACAGGGTGGCAACTGCACAGAGGTGGAAAGAAAGCGAGGAGCAGAGGTCACTGCAGAGGAAGGTGGAGCATCACCACAGGGTGTTTGAAGAAATAATTTTTTTTCTTTTTTACCTCTGTGACCTCTCTAGTTGGGGGACACCCGCAGCTGGGCACAAGGGAATGGCATACGTAGCCCCATGCCCTGTTCCCCACTGCACAGGTTGTTCTGCCTGTGGAACAACACTGGGAAAGCCCCGCTCCTGGCAGCACAGCATGGAGCTCCGGTGTTTCCAGTGTCATTCTGTAGGACACAAATAGGATATGCACTCAGAAAAACAAACCTGGAGGGCTCCAAGGATGACTGGACATGATGGATTGTGCGTCATGGATGTGATCAGCTATTGAGCAAGACCTTCAGCACAGGCAGTCACTTCCAGACCTTTGGATATCTCTCCAGGGAAAGAGCCTCCTTGAGTTGCAGGTTCAGGCAGAAGCTGGTTAGAGAGGAATGATGCTGAGTCTTCATCATCCATAGTCCCAGCTGGCTTCAAGCATGACAATAAGAGGATGAAGAGCAGAAAGGGCTTTGCAATTTCCACCACTTCTCTCCCCCTTCTCCTTACATTGGGGAAGGAGACTGAAGCTCCTGAGGCAGTTCCAAACATTGGGTCAGTGACCCATCCAGGTCATCATAGCACCACGTGCTGAGGTACATTGTGCTGAGATTTCCCTTGGGCTCCCAGCTGCTTTCCCACTGCCAGGTGACCTTCCCATGTGCTGGTGTCTGGATCCTGTACTTCTAGCTCTGCAGCAGAGGTGTCAGAATCCTTTCTGGGGAATGGAACGCAGCCACACACTGGATGCAGAGAGGCACTGAGAGTCTCTCCCTGATCCCTTGACATCTTTCACCCTACATCTCAAAAGCTGCTTGGATTTTGTGTCAAGAGGGTGATTCTGCAAATTACATTGGTTCTTGTCTCCTCTTCGTTGGCATGGCAACCTGGGAGGATGGATGGCACAGCCTTGCTATAGCTCTCAGTGATGCAGATACATCCCGGCTCCTCCGTGCTGGTGCTCCCGCAGATCAAGGCAGACGGTGCCACAATCCCAAACAAAGCAGCTCTGTGGCAAATGTGGGGCCCAGCTTGCAGGATGCTCCTGGGCTCTGATTCCCACTGGTGGGAGGGCCGAGCTTGGCTCAGGGTGAGGTAGCAGCAAACTCAAGTGCAGGACATAGGTGCCCAGGCCAACAGCACTCCATACCCACTTGCCAGCATGGCCACCTCCCAGGTCTTGGACCTCCTAGGCCTTGGCAGGGATCCACTATTCCTGCTGCCTCAATAAATGAATTTAAGCATTTTCCAGCTCAGCAACTAGAGCCTTTGCTGGGCTTGCATTTGTGTCTGATTAATGAGACAGTTGGTCATTTACACATCTCTTGAGGTCTCTTCTCTTTCCTGAGTAATTCTGAAGTTATGGCTGTTTACACAGAAGAGAATCACATCACCTTGCCAAGAGCACAGCTGGAGTGATCTGCGTGGCAATTGATCCTCAAGGACCTGAGGCAATGGCACTGCCATGGAGTTTCAGTGAGTTTCATAATTTCCTGGAAAACACCTTCTGCAAGTTGAAAGTTGCCCACCCAAATGTTGGGGAGACTGAGGCCATTCCTGCCCCAAGGATCTGAAGTGCCTGAAATTGTTTGACTTCACCTTCCTTGGGAGAGGCACCAGCAAGCCAAGGGTACTGGGACTGGCCATCACAAAAGCCCTGTATTGTGGATTCCCCCAGGCTGGGGATGGGAGGATTGATTTCCAGGACCAGACTGGCTGTCAGACCCATTTGTGATAAATCTGTTTGCAAAATTATTATGTTAAAAGGTTTTAATTATTAGGGACATGTTAGGAAGACAGCTGGGATTTGCCTTCTGTTGTTCCCATCAGGCCTGAGCAGTCCTTGGTTTTCTCACATCCCAGCATAAATCTTGAATAATCCTCCAGGTCAGAGGAATCAGGCTGCTGTCACGGCAAAACCCAGCCTGGGAAGAATGAGCTGACATGGATGATTTGGGGGATGCTTTTACAAAACCAGGACTTGTTCCTGGGTCTCAGACCTGGGATTAGTGCCGGCGCTAAGTCCTAAAGATTCCTCTCTGTGTGACCTTGGAGCTGCTCTGCCTTTGAGGAGCAAGTGCTGAAGCCCAGCATTGCTGGCAGCACCCCACTCCAGCTGGGTTTCCAGAAGGAACTTGGAGGCAGTTCAGATCCTCAGTCCTGGTTGTGGAGAGCTGCTGTCCCACTGTGCTGCCATCGATCTGGGCCATTCCCAGGGAGGCAGAACTGTGCTGGGTGATCCTGAGCAGGCGATTACCTGAGGCATCCTCACTGTACTTGGGCAGCTCACTCTGCCACTGGAACATGGGGAGCCTGGCGCCAGGCTGAGCACAGGGTCTGGTAACACAACATTCCTGTATGAAGAGGTGGGTAGGAGGTGCCCCCCAGGTCATTTACCACAAGGTTCTACTGGAGTACCCCACTCCAACACTACCGTTATCCTCCCCCCCAGGAAAGTGGCTGAGCAAGGGCTGGGCAGANGGCTGGGCAGACAACTTCCCGCTTGCTTTCCCTGCTTGGGTGGACCTGATGCCAAATTTTGCCAGCAATTCAGGTTTGACACCTCCCTTCTCCCTAGTTGAGCTCTCATGTGGCCCTGTGAAAAATAATTTCCATTTAAATTTTCGGTTAACTGCAAATTAATCAAAAACAATTTTGTACAGATTCCTTTTTCATTATGAAAACATTCTGATCTGTCTTTTCATTTCACAAAATTGTCTTTCTGTGGTCAATTTCCTTCTCTCTTCTCTCCCCTCTCCTCTCCTGCTGCTGATACAATCACCTTTCCCTACCCAGGCTGTCTGGGAGAGCAAAAGCCTGAGAAACTCCTTAACCCCTGCACTCTCCCATGGGAGAGGCACAGGGAACTCCTCCCTGTGCACATGGCACAAGGTGCGCCCTCAGGAGAGACACTTAAAATTCCTGCCAAGGCACCAAGGTAGCATTTGCTGCAAAGCAGCATCCCCCTGGCACAGAGAGCCCTGTGTGGGACCACAGCTGGCAGCAGCTGGCAGTGCCCTGGGCTGGGCTCATGCCCTGGTGCCCACTGACCCTTTGGGTCTGCCCTCCCGTGCCAGCAGGCTCTGAGCTCACTGCCAGGCTCCTGCCCCAGGCAGGCACCTGCAGCGCCTCAGCCTCTCCTGAGGCTGCTGAGCTCGAGGGGAGGCTGTGGCTGGGCAGCCCCACCTTGACACCACGGCCAGCTGGGGAGCCAGTGTCCGGCACTGCTGTGTCCCCCCCAGGGCCAGCACAGGCCATGTGCCCACAGCGCTGGCCACACTGGCTCCTGGCTGCCAGGACTGTCCCCTCGCCCGCCCAGTGCCGCGCTCCCACCCGGGGCAGAAGGCAATCCATCTCGCTGCTTATCGCTGTGCTGCTCAGGCCTGATTTACTGTTATTGGCAGTCAGCAACCTTTGCCATTTATATTCGGTGCCAAGCCTCAATTTACAGTATACTTTCTGCTTCAGCTCACCCCAGCCTCTATCTCCACCTTCCACATTAATGCAGGATATGTGTGGAATTCATCTTGGAATTTATTTAAAAACCATCAGCCATTCTGGCTTTAATACATTCCCTCATCAAGGCAGCACAAAGCTCAATTTAAATGAAAATTAGGGAATTGTGGGTTGTCATCCAAGACAGCACCCCGTTTGGTCCTGCTGTACTGGCAGTGTCCCCTTTTGCACAACCACAGCCAGGCACACAGGGAGCCACAGCCACTGACCGGGATAAAAATAACATGCCTGAGAAAGTAAAATCTGTAACAAGAGCTGCTCCTCTCAAGTTTCATCGGGGCTTCAGGATGAATCTCCGCTGTCACAGTCGGCAAAGCCAGCACCTCCTGCTGCCAGGGCCCCTGCACAGCTCCTGCGCTGGAGCTGGGAAGGCACTGCCCTGCCTTTGGCCTCAATCCAGTAGCAGCAATTGGTGGTGGCTGCTGCTTTCCTTGAAAGAGTGTGGAAAATGGGTTTATAGCTAAAAAAGGAATTAAAATACTGAAGCAATAGGCCAGCAGTGAGTAGTACATAATCCCTGCAGAATAAGAAGAGCTAAAGAGCTGAAAGCAAAAAAGAGCATAACTAGAAAATCTGCAATTGTTGTGCAGCTTTGCTTGCTGGGAGCTGCTCCAGCACCTGCACAGAGACCCTGGCTCAGGGCCAGATCCTGCACCCAGAAACCTGGGCACAGGGGCCAACACAGGGGCCAGGGGCTCTGCCCATGCCTGTCAGGGATGCTCTGGGTGATGGGGGAGCCCTGGGTGGCCTCAGAAGGTGCCACAGGGGAGTAGTGTGTGCAGAGAAATGATCCGTGTGGCTGGGCTGACAGAAGGGGGTCCTGCAGAGGCCTCCAGGAGAGCCGGGGAGCCCTCACGCACCCTCATGTACCCACGTGGGTGGAGGCAGGGCTGAACAGGGGACAGCGTGGTGGGTGGCAGAGTGGCTCTTACTCCAATTGCACGGATCTATCAGTTTTCCTGCAGTTAAACAAATGAGCTTCACAGTGTAATGTGTGCCCGGTGCTGGAGCCAGCAGGGTGCTGTGGCACTGTGACATCCGCTGCTCCACTCAGGGGGCCTGGGCTTGGAGACCCCCAAGTGGCCAGGCCAGCAAGTGCTGAGCTCTGGGCCTGGTGGCAGCTCAGTGAGGGGCTCTGGCTGGAAACTCAACTTGTTGGGGATGTGAAGGTTCCAGAAGGCAGCTCCAGATACTGCCCACCAGCCAAGGAAGGGCTGGGGTCACGTGTGCTGGCTGCTGCTGGGAGGGGGCTTCTGCACAAAGTCAGCAACAAATGACAGATATTGCAGAAAAACCGTGTTTCCCACATTTGGCATCAATTTATATTCTTTTGGAGAGCCAACTACTGCTCCTTTGAGGAAGGCACAAAAGAAATATCATTGACAAGTTTTTCAGCGTCATTACAATATTCTGTAAAATAAATGTGCCAGTGTACCGGGAAATACAGATGTTGCAGCTGTCATTTGGGATAACCTGATTATCCTTTTATTTCTAGCTTTGTTCAAAATAAATTAGCTGTGGTAGTCTGTTCAGAGAGATAATGAGGGTCAGGCTAAACACTGGAATGTAGGAAGCATTCTCCAGTCATAGCCAAACTAGGCTGCAGAGCCAGCCTTGTGCAAGAACCTGCTCGTCACACTGTGCCCAGGACCTTCTGCTCCCTTCCTAGAGCCACTGAGAATGATGATGAAATGCTGGTGGGAGATGAAGCTGGTGCAGGCTAGTGCGTGCTGCTGCTCCAGCACTGCTGGAGGGCTGCCAGGAATGGGCTCCTTCCACCGCTGGAAAACAGAGTCCGGCCCGCGGGCAGGGGTGCAAGCAGGAGTGTGGGCAGGGCACTGAGCAGAGCCGAAGCCTCAGTGGGATGCTCCCTGGCCAGCCGTGCGTTGCCGCAGAGGAGATCTCTTGAGGGAAGGTTTTCCCAGCATTGGGGCTGGCTCGGGAGCGAGACGTGGGTGCTGTGCTGCAGGTGCTGCCCCGCAGGTGAGCCAGCTCTGGCCAGGGCTCTCCGCAGGACTCCGACCTGCACCCCACTCCAGCTGAACATTCAGACTGAGAGCTGCTTTGCTGCTAGGGTCTGATGTCAGTCAAATTAACAACTGGATCCAGCACAGTCTGTGCACAGATTCAATGCCCCCATCCCCATTATTAACTCCACTCACTTTTTAACAATAAAAAGTGAAGACATTTTCTTTGCAATTCTGATGTTATTTTGGCAGCTGTTGAACATGTCAGTCTTTGCAGAAGCTAATTCTTCTGAATCAGGCCATAGTCAAATCTTTTTTTTCTAACTGTAGATATTTAAAGCTCAAATGATTAGATAATCCCGAATACAAATTAATAAAGCCCGAGGAAAAGGAAAAGGGAAAACAAGCCACTTTTGTGAGGTCCCATCCCATATGTTCTGACAAAAATAATGCAGATAAAGGCAGGTGTAGGTGTGCGGCAGGACTGGAGCGTGACTTTGCAGACTCGGTTCACATCCTTGGTTTGCCCGTGCTCTGTGCGATGTTCTCGGAGGGGTCCCCTCACTCCTCCAAAGGGGTTTCCGGACTGTGGCACTTGCCCTAGGCTGGCTCCAGTACCAGCTGTGAGTGGCCGGTGGAGTGACGCGGTGCGGAGCCGCTGTCGGTAGTTATCGTCTCGCCTCTGCTTTGAGCCCCAGCGCGGGTTATCCAAGGGCCGGGGGCTGCCGGCGCTGCCAGAGCTCCCGCCCGGGGGACAGGGACCGCTGCCGGCCACCCTGGAGCCACCCCCGCTCCTGACGGAATTACATTACAGCTCTGCCGTCTTACAAGTCAGTTAGTAAATACACTCCAAGGAGTGCGGCTGAGGGGCCGGGAGAGCAGAGCGGGGGCTCTGCCACCAGCACAGCAGGCGCGCGTTGGGCTCAGCCTCGCAGCTCCTGGGGATGCCAAGCTGCCCCTGGACCTGCCCTCTCGCCTCTGGGGCTCTGCAGGGAGGCTCCCAGCCAGGAAAGGTGAAGCACCGGCTCTGCACCAGCAAGTGAAAGGGGTTCGAGTGTCCCGGGGGTTTATTGGCACCGTGGGGAATTAGAGGGGGCAGGAGCAGCGTACCAGCACCACAGAGTAGGTGCTGAGCAATGCTGGGGCTGGACACTCCTCACCGAGCAGGGCTGGCTGCCCACACACTCATAAATATTCTCGATGCAGGCAAGACTGGCTGGGTTTTGATGGTGGTTTTGCTAGAGAGCTTTTGCAGGGATCTTTATCATTCAGTGTCTGTGTAAAACACTTTCCAGAGTCTAAATTCTGCTATAGAAAAACTATTTATCAAATGCCCCCCTCTGCTGATACACTGGGCAGGAGTTGCCAGCCCGCGCTGACAGCCAGCTCCAGGCAATATGATAGATATGTGGCTAATAATCAATCGATACTTTTGTTTAGGCCTCTGTCTATCAGTCTGGCATTGTGTGAACTAATTAGATGATAAAATGTGATGAATGTGTATTAAAGTCAGCTTCCTCCTGTTAGCACTCCAGGGACCTCTTCCATTTTCTAGCTGACCTTTTAGATCTCAGCTTTATTGTACGTGAACGCAATTAAATCAATTTGTCAGATATTTGCATTGCTCCTGCTAGTTCAGAATTCAATTAGTCAGTGTCACTTTACCGTCCTTGTCAGCCTCTGCACCAGCTCAGGGGGGAAAAAACCAACAAAAAAACCCACCCAAAAAAGCCTGTTCAAACCAACCCTAATCATACCAAAACTCAGCTCCTCTCTCTGTGGCTCATTCCTCCATGGCTCACACTATTTTCTGCTGCTGCCCCATGCCGGGGCTGCATCCCAGCTGGTGCGTGGGGCTGTGACACCCGAGGTTCCCTGCGCCAGGGTGGAAGGGACCTGGCTGCAGCAGGCAGATCACTTGGGGCTGCTGGGGCAATTAGCAGGCACCCCTTGTTACCACTGCTCTGTGCCAAGTGAAATCTTGTCTGGCAAAATTATTCCCAGAAGCAGAATGAACCTGCAGCAGCCATCGCCACGCTACAAGGGTTTTAACAATATTCAAATGAGAGCCAACCTTGGCAATTATTTTTCTTCCTGCTGCTCTGAAGTGATGGTTCCTTTATCCATATTTTATCAGCCAGCAAGGAGCTCTGATAGTTAAGATTCTGCTGCTTGCTTAGATCCATGAGAGCACATCCTGCAAGTCTGTTTGAAATTAGCACACAGGAATGGGGCTGTGAACCAGGGCTCGGTCTTTGCCCTCCCCACTGGAATGTGGAGTTACTCATAAGGGTAGAGCTGGCAGGGGTGGGAGCTGGACTGATGGCCCCGGAGCAGCATCCCTCATGCTTGGCTCCTCAGCACTGTCTCCAGCCCCTTCCCCCAGCGCTGTCTCCACCCTCAGCCACAGCTGGTATGTGGAAAGACGGCCACATCCATCCTCCACCTCCTCAGAGATAAAAACTCATATGGGGGAGTGCCAGCCCCAGGCACTGCCAGAGCACTGTGTAATGCCCCTGCTCTGTCTGAGCTGGGCTCAGCCTCATCAGTCCCCAATACCAGCCCAAGGTCTGACCCAGACCTCCTGCTGCAGTATACATCTGTTCAAAGCCACCCTGGACAGAAGGGGACTTCAAGGGAAGTTGTCCCCGAAAAACACTTGAGAAGGGCTTTGCAGATGTTTCCAGTGAGAAGCTATTGCTGGGGCCTGCCAAAGTAGAGAAATGCCCCTAGGGACAGCCCCAGTGAGGGGCTGGAGCAGGGGAGGGGAGCTGCTGCCCTCCTGCTTTGAGCAACACCCAGGAGAGGGGAGATAAGGCTCATGGGATCTAATATTTGGATGAGAGGAGCTTTGCTTGCACAAGCTCACCTTTCTCCTCTGAGTTCTGGCTGAGATATGAATATCTGAGCCATGGTAGGTATAATTAACAGATGGAACTGGCTAATTATGTCCTTTGCATGTGCGCAGAAGATGCAACTGTTAATTGCTGTTTGCACATTTATTATTCTGAGCACTAGGGCCACTGGCATTTACTGTGACATGTGCCCTGTTCAAAAACAAACACACCGTGCTCCTGTCTGTGCTCTGGTACGATTTAAGGCCTAATGAATCTCAGCTGCTCTGCTGCCCTGTGCTTTGAGAGGGTGTTTGGAGGGAGGGTGCCAGTGGCAGGCCCCACGGCTGGCAGTGATGGAGCTGGGGCCCGGCTGCACAGTGGGGACAGCACTCCAGGTTGTGCAGGGGGATAGGTTCATAGGGAACCAGCCATTGCCCCACTGCCATCATCACAGGGCTGCGAGTGCTCCACACTGAGCTCCAGAGGCCAAACTTCACATGGTTCTTCTGTGGATGGCTCAGGAGCCAACACAGTAACCCTGGACATTTATGGCACTATTCTCAGGTGCCACTCAGTGTCTGCCAGCTGGAAGAGCTGAGACCAGCTGCAGGTCACAAGTTCCTTCCAAAATCCCCCACCATGAGTTGGGGCATCCACCACGCTGAAGCCTCTTCCTTTCTGAGCAGGTCCCAACCCCCACCTCATCCCCACCTCATCCCCACCTCTGCTCTGAAATTAGCAGCAGGAGCAAAAATTCCCACCGGGGGCAGACTCCTCTGGACCCTCTCAGCTTCGGGCAAGGGCTGGCCTGCCCGATGAGAAGTGACTCCACGTGCTGGGGGTGGATCGGGGGCAGGGACTGAGGAGGGGTAAGTCAGCACAGCCCTGGCCCCAGCTGGGCACGGGATGAGCCCTGTTGGAGCACAACCCACAATGAAGCCAGGTATGGGCTGGAAAAGCCACCCCACCTCTCTCTGCCTCTCTAAAATATAACAAGGAAAATAACAACTATGCTTTCAAATCTAATGGTTAAATCTCGCCTCTTGAATAAGTATTTGTTTGAGATCAGCACTTGGAGCTCAGCAGTTTGTTATATAAACATTGGAGACGAATAGCAGAGGAATTTCAACCTTTTCTATTAAAGAGTTGAGATGTATTTCAATGAGCACACTTTCACCAAGGGGTCTGAGCTAACAATCTCCAGGTGAATGCATTCCTTTATGATTATGGAAAACTGTTTCTGTTATTCCCAGAGAAGCAGGACGTGCTGCATAAACCTCTGCTCCTCGACTTGCCAGAGGTGAGAGAGCAACCCCCCACCAGCACAAAGAGGGTCGCAAACAACCACAGGAGAAACGAGGGAGCTTGAGCCCACACCCCTGGGGAAAGCAGGTCTGGGAGTGCAGGGCTTCCCAGCTGCCTGCTCAGGGAAGCCAGTCACCGCTTTCCCACGGGAACTGCAGATCATTGCGTCCACATGTCCCCTCCTTCAGTGGCACGAGCTGTGCTGCTGACACCCAAATGCTTACACTGAGAACTGAAATACCTGGGAAGGTCGGGGATGACCTGCACAAATGAGACACAGTTGCGTTTTGTGGATCCTGAGCAAGCACGTTCTGTGCTGGACACTGATGAGTGCTGCTGTTTGGGGGTGTCAAGCGTTGCTGCACCACACACTTTAGAAAATGTCCTGCATGAAGCATGGGGACCCCAGGTATCAAAAGCAAACTCTTCAACCTGACCCCACCAGTGAAATTATGGATTGGAAATTTCAAAAAGCTTGGAAATGCAGAAGTCAAGTTTCTAATGCTGATGTTAACTCGGGCCCAATTGAATTTACCTTGTCCATTTTACATAATATGTCTTGATACGCACTTTGTCATGGAACTCGAAGTAGGAAGTATTTACTTGTACAAAGATGATGAATTTGTGTTCCTGTTACAAATACATATTTTACACACCTTTGACTGATGACTTTCAGAGCCCAGTGTAGTGTTGTGATGCTGGTTTATATTTTTCAGAGCACAGAAAGGGAGGGGCAACATGGGCAAGAAGGAATAAAACCCACAAATGAGCTTGGCATTAAACTGCCTCAGAGCCTGTATTCCTGCCTGTCTGGGGCATGTCCCTGTGCGTGGGTTGTCAGCTCAGAAAAGCCCCTGGCCCAGGGCATGGAAGTTGCCCCACTGGGGGTAGGATGTCCATGGTTGGACCCCACTGCAGTGATTTCGGGGGGACTGGAGGGAGATTCCTGGCTTGGGGGTGATCAGACCCAAAGATGGGCTCCTACAGAAAGGGAGAGGCTGTGGAGCAGGGACCAATGAGTGCCCAGGCCACAAGCTGAGATGTTCAAGCAGGAAACGTTTAGGTTCTTTTCAAGGAATTGAATTAAATATCAAGAAAGCAGCAAATGCTGTAACTGTTTCTTTATTTGCCTTTTTTTTTTCTTTGTTAAAATTTCTTCATTTAAACACTTCAGAGTTCGTCCTGGGTACTTATAAGCTGCTCCAGTATCAACCTGCTGATTTGGATAAAATAATCATAGACCAAAGTGGGATCTTCTGCCCTCAGAAGGCCCCAGAGGCACGGGATCCGTGGGGAGGATTTGGGAGGTTGATGGGAGGTGGCTAAAGAGAACAGGCCGAACTCCTGCATGGCGATGCCCTCCCTCCCTCCCACCACCCTGCACTGCCCTCCGTCCCAGGGGGTCACAAGAGCTGCCCATGGGCTCCAGCAGCACCTCCCAGTGCTGTGCAGGGACTGCCCAAAGGTTCTATCTCCTGCCTGTCCCATCTGTGCACAGGCAGCTATTCATTATTCCAGCTGGTCCCGTTGTGATAAATGTTTTCCAGAGATCAGTTCTAAGTGTCCTTTTGCAGAGCCTGCTCCCATCCGTCCCCACTGCACCACTGGGCAGAGCTCTTCACTGTGCCAGAAGAATTACAATTCTGCACCACAGAAGGAGGAAACAGAGCTATTAATTTCCTTGCAGGTCTGCAGGGCACTTCCAGGACGGATGCTGCCTTTAGTGAATGCTGCTCATTTCTGGATGGAAAGGGAGTGCCTGCACCAGTCAGGTCCCCAGCACCACCCTACACCACACCCATGAGGGACCACGTGAGGGGCCACACACAGCATGCCTAGGCAAGAAAGGGGGACAAGAGGGAGAGCTGAGTCCCAGCGGAGACCCTCCTCCGACCAGGGGGCTGGAGCAGGGCTGGGTTACACACCTGGCAGCCAGGAACACCAGGCAGGGGAAGGGCAGAAGGCAGGGTGGGTAGAATTGTCTAAACACCCCAATTCTTACAACTGAAGCAATTGTGAATCATTTGAAATGCCAAAATCTTGACAGGGTATGAGTTAAACCCAAGTGTGAATTCAGTTATGTCTTGGGGTGCCACTCAGTGTGAGCTGCCACAGCACATGCCTGGAGCACCAGAGGAGCAGGGGCAGCAGACCTGCCAGCCCAGGAGGTTCCCACTGCCCTTGAGGGGCTGTCCCCATCCGAGCAGGCTGGTACTGCAGGGGTTGGCATGAGGCTGTTCCTCTTGTGCTGTGGACAGGGCAAGGCAGAGCTGCAGCTTCACACAGCCCTGTGCAGCCAGGTGTGGGGGGCAGGGTCCCCTGAACCCACTCAGCCCCTCGCCCTCTCTCACAGGCTCTTGACTGGCCCTTGCTGGGGGAGGACATGGCGATGGGCTGCTGGAGCCCAGCTTGTACCAGTACCCTGCGCCCACAGATGCCAGTTGAGGAGGCATTTCCCTCGCTGCCTGCTGCTGCAGCAGCTGGGCTGGCTGCTCCCACAGCTCCTGCCCTCTGGTCCTGCTGACAGTGACCCCAGTTCTGCATCCATCTCATTATTGCTGTGTGGTGGGAGCAGGGATGTGCAGGGCATCAGTCCTGCCATCAGTCATGCTGGCAAAAAATATGTTCACAACTTTCCCTCCAGCACTGCCCCTTTAGCCCACACACTGGCAGCAGCTATGTAATTGCCTTGGATGGCTGGAATGAGGAGAGCAGGCCACCATCAGGTATGGGTTAGCTGCAGCAGGTACATGCACCTGCCTTGGGGATCAGTGAGCACCAATGGGACCAGGCAGGTCCCACACGGACCCAGCAACGAGTAGCTGCTACTGCCACCAGAACAGGAGCAGACTGGGCTCTGCTGCTGCTCAGAGCCAGGAACCAAATGCCAGTGGCAGGGATGTGGCTCAGCATATTGCAGCTGCACTTCCAGGACAGGTCAGTGGGGTTGGCTCTGAGGTACCCAGGGAGTCCCTGTCCCTTATCGTCCCCTGTTTCAAACCTTTGCTCCCACACAACCACACGAAGCTGTCTGCCAAGAAAGTCAATACAAATCAATCAATGTTTGCACCCTCTCAATAACTCTATTACACCCTCAAGGACAGATCTAAACCACCCAAATGGGCCCGAAGCAGCTGCTGTGCTGCCAGAAGAGCAAGCGCGCCAGAGACTGTAAATCACGCAACATTAATATTGTCACTGACAATGAAAATCTCTGTATTGCCACGTCTGCCCGCCAGCGGTGGCCTTCAGATGTGCTTCATAAGCACCCACGCTCCTGCATCCACAACAGAGGGTGGGTGAGGGACACGGAGCAGGCTGGGGCCACAGGGCCTCTGCCAGGCAGCCGAACGCAGGCAGCATGTCAGGGCTGTGCAGGGTGCACAGGGGTGTGCCAGGGCCAGTCCTGCCCTCGGAGCTGGGCAGGGTTTAGGGAGCTCACCCACCCCCCACTATCAGAGACTTGGAGGATGAGCAGTGACCCCCGGCGTTATGCAAACAAAACCTTCTCTGACAAACCTGAAAGGCAGAAGCCTTTATACCATCACACGTCCTCCAGCCCCAGCTCTGCTCTGTGCTCCCAGCCCTGCACAGGGAGGGTTTTGCTTAGCCAAAATGCAGAGTAGGGCAGTGCATCATCAAGATGTCCAGAATCTATGGAGCAGCAGAGGCAGGAAGAGGAGGAGGAGAAGGCACAATGGCTGCAGAGAATGGACAGGGACTTGTACACAAGTCTCCTGGCTTCAGTGAGGAGATGAACTGGGCTGAGGGCCACAGCGCTGAGGCATCGCCTGCTGGAGTTGGAGCAGAGAGTGCAGAAGAGGCCCAAGAGCAGCAGGGCCTCTGCTTTCCCTTGGATATTATGCAAAGTGTTGAGCTGGGAGATTGATGGGACATGCAGGAACCTGCTGATGGAGGTGGCTGAGCCAGGGTTTGGAGGATGCAGAGATAGATAAAGCAATTCGGAGCATGGCAGAGAGAAGGAGCTGGGGCCTGGAGCCCTTCCTGCCACCAGTACAGAGAGCCAGCTGCCCAAGCCCACCATGCCAGCACTGCTGCCTCCGACTGCTCCTCTCAGCTGGAGTGAACACAGCCTCCCACAGCCCCACCAGCCTCATGCTGCCAGCACTCAGGCCAGGACAGCATTGCTTTTGGCATTCTTTAGACGTACAAGACACTATTAGAGCAGGAGCTTCAGAGTCAGCCCAGCAGGACAGAAAGGTCAGAAGACATTCTGTCACTTGTAAATAAATAATAATAAATTACCATCTTTGAGCACACTCAGGAATACCTCTGCGTGCAGAAACATCAGGCTGGATTAGTGCACAGCAGTGACATGGGGACAGGAGGGTGCTGCCACTGCTGCCTCTCTGCCTGCGGCAAAGGGCAGGTCCTGCTACCCCAGCAGCTCTGCTGTGGCTGAGGTGTCACTGTCACGTGGTGGGCAGCACCATACAGCCCCGCTCCTCCCTAATGTGTCCAGGACAGACACCAGCTCAGGTCAGGAATGTCCCAGCCCAAGGGAGCAGAGTTGGGCCTTGAGGAGCAGAGATGGCTGCAGCAACATCTGCTGACAAGGCTGAAGGCAGTGCTCCCAAAAGGCCCCAGGGGAGATGAGGAGCTCCTCCAGCTGCATCTCCCAGGAGACAGGCCTGCAGATATGAGCCCTCCACTCCTGCAAGTTTCAGAGCAAGCTAGAGCTCATTCTTCCCCCCAGCACACAGCTCCTCAGCCCAGGCAGCTGCTCCATCCATTGAGTGCCTGCTTGAGGTCTATATGAGCATTCATATGGAAAAGATCTACTCCTTTGAGTCATTTTTCATTAGTTGCAATACTACTGAGCAAAGCAGGGCTGGTTTTGTAAATTAAAATGGGTTGCAGTTCAATACAGAATACTTCATTTGCAGCCAAGTTAAATAAGAGAATCGACATAAATATAATGCAATTACTTTTGCTACTTTCATAATGCCTTTATGAGGCAGATAACCATCCCCATGAATACATTATCCCTCAGTATCTCTGCATCATTTCTGGACTTAACTCTTTTGAGTAGTATCAGAAGAATGGATACATTTAATTAAGTATCTTATTTTAGAAGTCAATTTTACAATGATCAGGAAGCAGTATCTTTAATTTTTAGTTATAGAAGTTCTTTCTGCCTCCAGACTGTTGTAATTTTAAGAATGCAGACTTGAAGAGAACCACTACATGTGTGTGTCTTGCAGGAGAAGCTGTACAGCCTGGGTGTCCCTCTGTCAGCCCCAGGCAGGGGAGGGCTCCTGGGGTTGCCAATGTGCTCCTGCTGCTGGCTGCCAGCCGGGCTGCACTCCTGGGTGGGCAGGGCTCTTCACACTCTATGAGGTGACCCCATCCAATGGCCAGCGATGGAGCCCAGTGTCCCCACGGGTGCCACGCCCGGAGCCGCCAGGAAGCAGAGCCCTTTCCTGAGCTGGGCGTAACATCCTCCCCTGTCTGGGGTGCTCAACGCCCAGCGGTGAGTCCCGGCGAGCTGAGGGGGCTGGGATGCACAGCAGGGCTGGAGGGGCAGCACAGGAGCTGGCACTGTTTTGATGATGCATTACACTTACCACAGGTTTTTTTACATTTTTGCTGCCTTTACAATTAATTTTCAGTGCACCAGCATGACTATTACCTGCTGCACCCCAGCCCACCTTCACCATCTCTCTTCATTAGCAGGGACTTCTAATCAGCACAGAGCTTTTCTCCTGGGAGAAAAGCAAGCCTGATAAAGCACATTTCTAAGGGGATCATTGTATTTATGTTCCTCTCAGCAGACGTTTCATGTAGAGACCGGGAGAGATGTGACAGGGCAGGGAGGTGGGATGGCAAAATGGGAAGACAAAGGACAGGGAGCAGAAGGACCCTTCACGCTGTGCCTTGGGTGTAGGCAAGGAGGGGAGAGGTGGAGGCTGGCCCCAGCCCCTACTCCAGCTGCTCTGGGCCCTCCCAGCTCCTCCACGTCCCCTTCTGCGCAGAGCCAGCACCAAGGGGTGACAGCCTGGGCACTGTCTCCAGAGCCTGACTTCACCACGAGGGAAACCATGGAGCTGTTCTGGTTGGAAACGGCATTCCAGGGGCAGGTGTTCAGTGAAAAGAAGTATTTTATTTAAAATTTTATTTTTTTTTAATCCTTGAAAAACATAAATCTTAATTAAACTAGGAACGTGTAGGTCTTACTTAAGAGTCCCAAAGGCAGGAAGCCCCAAGAAGGTTATAACCACCCAGAGGGACCCACTGCAGACATAGCTGGGACTGCTCCAGGCTGTCCTGTGACAGGCTCCGAGACAAGGGGGATGCTGTGTGCATGCTAAAACCTGCTCACGTCATCCTGTTTCACTTCAGTCTTAAAATACAGAGTGCAGAGAGAGAAGCAAATTCCCGAGACTGGACTAAAAACTCTTTTGAAATGTGCTTGGTACCAGAGCAGATGGAATCTGTCTCCTCCAGGAGGGGCCTCTGCAGGCACATTCCCTATATTTGCTTTTACATCACTAGCTATTTCAGACTTGCAGTCCCACTTCTCCACGAGCAGCCAATAAAAATATCCTGTGGAAAGCACTGGTATTCCTACCTCTGCACTTCGAGCAAAGCTGCTCATCTGGAGTGCAAAGCGCCAGCAGCTCTTCGTGGCAAGCAGCATCTCCTACAGCCACAGGACAAGCCCCTGGTGCTGAGGACACCCGTGGCACTCCCACGGGGGCTGCCCAGCCGCACTGTGTGCTGTCCCTGCTCCCCTGTGGCTGCGCTCCCCCCAGCCCCCATGGGGACACCCCTCAACCCCGGGGCGCAGGGCTCTGGCCAAAGGCACGAATCGGGAGAGACGCCCCAAAGCCTGGCGGGAGGGACATCTGCCCTGCGGGGAGGGACAGCTTTGTCTCATGCTGCAGCTTTGGCACAGTGAGTCCTGCTAGCTCCGGCTGCGGGAGCACTGGGTCCCGCATGGATCGAAGAGAAGTGGCGCTGCAGACGGGCTGTGGGTCAGAGTGTGAACGGGCCGGGGCTGAGGCTCGGGTTGGCCCAGCCCAGCACCACCAGCCAGCCACATGCCCATCTCCTGGAGTGGGAATCGGCAGGCACTCACCACCTGCAGCTGCCCTCCGTGGCATTTGAATGACACAGCTTTTCATCTCCAAGCAGAGTAGCTACATTTTTAAATATGGAATATTAGGGGTTTATGACAAAATCAAACAACACTTGCTGGAGAATTGATTCTGCCTCTTGTTTCCCCCCTAGCTGCTGCCATGGTATTGCTCCTCGGCGAGCGATATATAAACCCTGCAGCAGCACAGGGCTGGTTTTCAGGACACTCTTATGGCTGGCTTTTCAGCATGAGGAATAGCAGCCCAGCTGCAGATGGGAGGATAAAAAGCCCCTCTAAAATTCCTCCAGCAGATCCATACTCCATTTCTGGTGGTGCAAAAACAACTGCACAATTGATTGGCTCTTAAGCCCAAATTTGTGAGTTGCTGAAAGTTGCTGGGTCCAAAGTCACTTAAATTCCCAGCATGTCCCAGAGGGGCTGTTAGTTCTCGAGTAGCTGAAATAATTGAGCTGAACCCCTCTCCTGCACCCCCAGCAGCCTGGAAATCGCCTGACCCTCACAGAGCTCATGCAATCCGGCTGCTAGGAATGGGTCCTGCCCTACATGTTACAGTTCCTGCGTTTCATTATGCAGGATGAGACAAAGAATCCCAATCTTCCCTTTAGTTATTCCTTCCCTACTTTCTTCCTGATTGCTCAATACAAAAGCTTCAAGCCATCTTTAAGCCAAATTGCTTCACAAATGACAAATAACAAGAAAATAGGCTTCATAACCAGGAATAATGAAAGAAATCATTCACTTTGATATCAGGAGCTGGTCGGTGCTAAAGGAGCCCTTCAGCCTGAATAGCAGAAAAGCACATTGCAATTTTCATGTACTTACTGGGATAAAACATGTGACTCCATGGATGCTGCAGCTGTCATCTCGCACTGGTCTTTGCACTTTGATGCTGAATTGCACAGGTTATCTTGACACTTGCTGATAAATTTTAAATCACCTCTTTTGCTGTATGCGAGAAGGGGCAGGGAGAGGATATCTGAATACAAATGTTAATGATATTTTTTAGACCTTGCCAGAGAGTGGGAATAGTGGTGGGGGTGGTGCTCAGCGCCGTGTCCCCAGCTCTGGACCCTCCTGCTGCAGCAGGAATCCAGAGCACAGCTGCCAGCCCCAGCTCTGCTGGCTCAGCCCAGCTCTGCCCAGGAGGGGGTCCTGCTGCCTGTCCCACCCCCCAGCTCCTCACCTACACACTGTTGACCAACACAATAATCTTGGTGCAATTATGTAAATTCCTGAGCAAAACCGACTAATTTTCCAAAGCTTTTATCTTGGCAGCTATGAAGATAATGGCTACAAATATGTGTGCCCACACCACCTGGCAATTAGAAAATTGTAATTTTGACTCCATCCTGGCTTTGTCCACAGAGCGCTCTGCTGGGAGTTAGATTAGCTTGATATGGCAAACTTACTATGTATAAAATATGTATAAAAGGTGAGGAACTCAGAAAAATGCCAGAAGTAACCCCTGCAGAGCTACCTGGTCAGATGTGCCACACTGGAAGGAGGCTGGTGCTGCTGGTGTCCAGCACAGGGTTTGGGAATGTGGGGCACAGAGCTGGCACCCAGCTGCAGGGCTCACAGCATCTGTGGGAAGGACCCTGTTCTCCATAACCCCTTCCCCATTCTGATCTGACTGGAGCAGCCACAGCATCAGGGCCTTTTTTCCACCTCGACAATGCCGTTGCCCTTCTCCCCTTTCTTCCCCTGCTCAGACAGAACACTCGGGGTTCAGAGAGGAATTTTCCCCAAAGATGTTCAAGCGTTAGGGAAATCTCCAGTGCAAACAGATTAATTAATCAGATGCATCTCTCTAGAGGAATCGGATTAGTGCTTTTTGGATAAGGATTGCATTAAGCTGATAAGTAACACATGCAATGAGATGTTGATTTATTGCAAAGGGAGGACTTGAAAATTCTCACAGGTTCCTGATCACCTCCTGGGGCTCCAGGTTGCTCCTGAGCAAACAAAACAGCCACGTGTTCCAAAGTTCCCTTTGACACTGCAGAAGCCACCGAGCCCTGCATGGTCAGGGAGTCACTTCTGCCCTGGCACCTGCTGGCAACCATTGGCACACTGGCACTGTCCTTGTCGACGCTGCTGGGAAAGAGCCCTTTGGGATGCACACACAGCACGTCAGGCTCGGGGTAAGCAGGGGCTGAGTGAGTACTCGCACACTCTTACCCTGAGGGCTCTGCTGCGGTGGGGATACCCTTGGGGAGGCCATGGAGGTGCTTGGAGGGGGCTGCAAAACATTTAACTACTCCATGACATCAAATGCTCTTTCTTCCCAGGTGCAGCTCTGTTCCACGGGGGCAAGGGCTGATGCAGTAGTAAGGACAGCCAAGGTTTGGTTTAAAAAAAATTTTGCCAGAACATAAGCATATTCAGGGGAAGATTTTATCTGAAGAGAGAGAATTCTGCTCCTCGCCTAGCTCACACTTGAAGTGCCAGAACAGACTTCTCTGCTCTCATCTTGTGTGAATACAAAGCACCATCTGTTTCCTCTTGTCCCACAAGTCTTGGCGTGCAAAGAGTTACCAGGTGCTGCTCTGTCTGTCTTCACTGAGACAGAAAAGTCCCCAAGACAATCAGGGCACATCCTTTACAGTCTGTCCATTTAATGACTGTCCACAAGACACCAGACATCCACCCCCATTTAATCAGGTGTCAGTGGTAGTTCTAGCCACATTCGGCATGTTTAAACACACAAGTGCAGCTCTCTGTCCTGGGGATCCATTGCCATTCCAGTGGCTCTCCTCTGTGCCAGCTGATGGCACCAGGACTTGCTCTGGCAGTTTGGGGATGGATGGGAATGTTTCCAAGGTCCTTGTTCCCCAGGCAGGGGACAGCATGGATGCACTGTGGCAGGAGGAGCTGGCTTCACAGCGTACCTGGGGCAAAGCATGGTCCTGGCTGTTACAGGGAGCAGTGCATCCATGGAGATGCATCTGGTGACTGGTGTAGGGAAGGCACCAGGACAGAAGGTCAGCTTGGCAGGTAGGGCATGAAGTGGGTAAGAGCCCAGCAGCAGGGCCAGGTGCAGAAGTCTGGTGTCAGCTTTCAGTAGGTGCTCAGAAAGCTGTGCCACGATGACTTGGTCACAGCTGTTTTCCCCACCTCCGGATTTCCGTACAAAGCTGTTGTTTTCCTTGCTGCAGTTCCCTCAACGTCACCTCAGGAACCTGAGTGAGTGTCTCTACACAGCTACACTCGCCCTTTGCTTGGCTCTGTGCTGCCAGCACAGCAAAAATACAGCAGAACTGCAGAGAGTGGCAGCTGCCTGGGGCCGTGCTGTCGGTCACAGTTACAGATGCTTAACAGAGTGGAATGAAGTGGCAGGCGCTGCTTTCTGAGTCCCATCTATGGCGAGGAGGGCAGGTGAATGCTCATCCTCCTGCCCTGCTCCTCACCTGCTGTGGGCTGCAGCTCTCCAGGTCAGTGCACAGGCCTGGCTCCCCACGGGCTTGTGCAGGTGCTCCAACCTGCTGAGCAGGCCCTATAGAACCTGCTTCCCTCATGTCTTCAACTTCTCCAGCCACCTGAACAAAACCAGGCACTGGGGAATGCTGGCTGGACACATCTCCTCCTCCTGATCCTGGTCTGGTCTTGTTTGTGTCCACACGAGGGTCTTCCACACAGAGGCAGCCTGGCTACCCCCCAGGGAATGCAGCAAATCCTCCTCTTCCAAGCCCCCCAGGCTCCCTCCACTGCCATTCCCAGGATGACTGCGCAGTCTGAT
Organism: Orthonyx spaldingii; assembly: GCA_013397795.1. Lineage (NCBI taxonomy): Eukaryota > Metazoa > Chordata > Aves > Passeriformes > Orthonychidae > Orthonyx > Orthonyx spaldingii. Next base: position 386,572 of record VZTJ01006727.1, read on the forward strand.
ACACGTCTGAGGAGCCTCCAGCACCATTAAGAGCAGAGTGGATCCCTGAATTCACTACACTGCAGACCTGTGTGTGACAGATGTGGGCTGCCTGCACACCACAGGAGTTAGCAGGTTAATTCAGCTGGGAAAGCTCTTCATGAGCAGGCAGCAAACACAGCTGCTCACCACCGCCCACTTCACCCGCAGTGGCCTCTCCTGCCCCAGGAAAACTGAATAAAAAGTTCACCGAGTGAATTTCTCAGCTGGAAGAAATGCAGAAACAAACACAACTCACTTGAACTCTCACAGCAGGCACAGTGTTGCCTGCTGCTCAGGAATCAAGCAAGGCAAGCGGCTGATCCTAAACACAGGCAGCTGCTCCCTAGCAGCCAACTAGGGCATCCAGGAGAGGGGCAGCTGCCTCTGGCCCAGGACCAGCCTTTGCTTCTCCCCCTTGGGCACCAGACAGGACAAAAGCCTCCCACAGCCCCAGCAGACAGAAAGAACAGTCAGCCCTGGAGGTAGTTGGTCCCTTGGACAGGAGCGTTGCCCAGGCAAAGCCTCTCCTGAGCAAGCAGATCCAGCTGCAGTGCTCCTGTTGCTGCTCAGAACAGCCATGGTGGGCACTGGAACCTCAGCTGGGCGGGGTGTTCAGCTGCACAGCAGCTCCCTCCCAATGTTTGCCATTGCTGCCACCCTGCCTGGGGCTTTTAGAGCACCTTTCCATTGGCAGTAAAGTGCCACACAAAATTAAAGAGCCCAGAACAGAGAGCTGCTTTTCTTTGTGTTCCTTTGGGCAGAAAAGGTAAAAGGAGAAGTTGTTGCAAGCCAGCCTTGCTCCACACGAGCACATTGTGCCCATATACCAGGCAGCGTGACAGGCAGTTGGACTGCACCACGCTCAGTCACGCCAGCAGCACACAGCCAGCCAAGGGAATGGGTCCAGCTCCCACCCAGCAAGTGTGTCAAGCTGGTTTCTGCTCATAGCGGACCACACAGCGTGTCACTTTCCTCACGGACAGGCAGCTCCTGGCTGCCGGGGAGAGGCTGTGACACTGCCGTGGCTGGACCAGGCTCCCCCATCCCACCAAGCCTCCAGACAGAGGCCATTTGGCAGGACAGCACAGGGGCCAGCGCAGGCCCACCGGCTACAGAGCCACAACAATGGGCAGCACCTCTAGGGCCTCTGGGGAGCCCGTAGGCCCGGAATGGCTCAGAAGTTTGCAGAGCTGGTGCCGAAGTGGGCAGGATGAGTGGTGACCTCTGCTCCGTGCGACAGACGTGGCACTGGGTGGCATCGGGGGCCACGAGGCAGCACCCGTTCACACCTGCTGGTCCCAGCATGCGTTTGCACGTTCAGGGGCGTCAGTCTCTTCTCACAGGTAACAAACAACAGGACAAGAAGAAATAGCGCGACGTTGCGCCGGGGGGGTTAAATGGGATATTTGAGGAAATTCCTTCCAAGGGCGGTGAGGGGCCTTCCCGCCTGAGGCAGGAGCGGCCGAGCCTGGGGAGACAGCGCCCTCTGCTGAGGCACCGCGGGAAGGCAACGGCGAGGAGCCCTGGCCCGCGACCCCACAGCGCCCAACCCGCCGCGGCCATCCCCGTTGGTATCCCCGTTGGTATCCCCGCAGGCATCCCCGTTGGTATCCCCGCAGGCATCCCCGCTGTTATCCCCGAAGCCGTCCCCGTTGGTATCCCCATTGGTGTCCCCGCAGCCGTCCCCGCAGTCGTCCGCGTTTCTGTCCCCGTTGTTATCCCCCTTGTTGTCGCCGCAGCCGTCCCCGTTGCCGTCCCGGTTTCCGTCCCCGTTGCGGTCCCCGTTATCCCCGTCCCCGCCGCCTTTGCGCTCCGCGGCCGCCAGAGGGCGCTGCGGGCCCGCAGAGCCGTGAGGCGCCGGCGGCGCCGCCTCCCCCGGCAGACAAAATGGCGGCCTGAAGGGACGGGGCAGCGCGGGAGAGTGCGGGTCTGGTGGGCTCTATGGATGGAGGTGCCTCAAATTTCAAGATGATTCCTACATCTGTTATTTTCTGTGCAATAAACAGGAGATGGAGAGCAGAGGTTGGAGGAGCTGGATGGGCTTGCCCCTGGTGTTTAATGGAGAAGCAGGATGGTCGGACACATCCCAGCAACAACTGATCCCGAGGAGCAACGGCAGCTGCTGCCAGACTGCAACTGGCTCTGGCTTCAGCTTCCCCAGAGCTGCTACACACTCAGAGGGAGTTTTAGAACACGTCCCTGAAGGTTCAGACGCTCCAGTGCGATCTGAGTTCTGGAATCACAGAACCATTTAGTTTGGAAAAGACCTCCAAGAATGTTGAGTCCAACCTTTGACTGATCATCACTTTGTGAACCAGACCAGAGCACTGAGTTCCACGTCTAGTCATTTCTTGGACACCTCCAGGAATGGGGACTCCAGGGAGCTGTAGAGAGCGCCCACCTAATCCCTGTCCTGCGTGCTGGGTCTCCCATCCTTCCAAGGCCAACCCCAAGCCCTGGCAGGTGCCCGCCAGTGGGCTTGGCTCCCTGCAGGGACAGGTGGCCTTGGTCTCGCTGGTCACACCCCTCTACTGGTTAACCCCAAGCTGCCACTGAGGAGAGTGGCAGAAACTACAAAAACAAATGGTTTTCCTCCTCCTTTTCTCTCTTTTGCTAAAGGCCCTAGCGCAGTGATCTCAGTGGCATTGTTTAGCCAATTACTAATTTACTAGGAATTTAGTTTAATGCATTAATAAATGTTGTCATTTTCATGACAAATTATCATAATAACGCATTTTAATGGGCTGCAAGAGTTGGGAGAATAGTGGGAAATAAATATATTTTAGTATTACTTATTCACTACATTTGTACCTAATTATATTTGCAGAGTAATTACAGTGGCACTGCTTCCCCACAGTGAGTTTGTGTTGGCAACACGGGGGTGATAAATCCCTGGCAGCGGTGGCAGCCCCCTGCAGTGGCAATCACAGCCCTCCATCATGGCAGGGCAGCCCCCAAGTGACACTGTCCGGCCGGGCCCACTGCCAGCTGCTCTGATTTACCTGCCTCTGCTCAGAGGAACTTGTCTGGGAGATGGATTGCTGAAAGGACCCTCTGTGCCGGACATGAATCACTCTTTAATCACAGCCTCCCTGGGCTAAAGAGCGCAGCGCCAAGGTTCCACCAGGAGAGCAGCCTGTGTGATTCCGGTGCTGCAGCAGTGAGTTGGAAGTCCCCCTGCATCCTGCCATGGTCCCTTGGCAGCCCGTGAGCATCACCCTGGCCAGGGTGCCAGAGCCCCTGAAGCGTAGGGTTCCCACGTGGAGGAGGGGGTGGTGGGACGGGGTGACAGAGCCAGGCATGTAGGCTGCTCTGGCAGCGCCTGGCACATGGGACCTGCTGCCCAGGGATGGGTGATGGGCTCCCATCTGCCATGTGAAGGATGTAGAGCAGAGACCATCAGACACTGGGCCTGGCCAGTCTGAGACCTGCTGCTCGTGAGTGCTGTGCCACCCCACAGGGGAGTGACAGAGTGCAACAGACCAGCAGGGCTGCGTGCAGGGCACTGGCAGGGAGAACCTGAGAGCACTGGTGCAGTGATAGAGATTTCAAAGATGCAGGAGAACAGGAGAACAGCAGGACAGACAGCAGGGCATGAGGACAGCCCTGCACATACTCTCATAAAGGTCAGCACTTGGGCTGGTGGTGGCACCGCTCCATCCTGCCACTTTGTGTGGGCTCTGAAGGGTCCTGGGCAGCAGCAATGAGCCACAATTATGCAAGACCTTTTGGTCATAACAGATTTATTCAAAACTCATGCATAAATATTAATGTCCCTGAAGATTTTGAACAACTATTTGGCATAAGCAGAGCAAATATTTAAATCAAACCTGACTGCTGTACATTGCAAACAGACAGGGCAGCTCTGCACACAATGGCACCTCTGGCAAAGCCTGTCTGTGCACTGGCATTTCTGGGAGCCCCACAGGCTGCTGTGGCATGCACGACACGTGAGCCTGCCCCCGCAGCTGCCCTCCTCTGCCCTGCTGTCAAGGGGCTTGGTTCAGCCATGTAGGTGGCACCTGGGTGGAGGGGAGTCCCTCTCCCCAACCTGGGCTGCGGTTTGGAGCAGCCCCCACCCTGTGATCACCCTCCCACAGCTGGCAGCACAGTCCAGCAGCCACCAGTGCTCAGGGGTCAGCAGGGACTGGACACAAGTTTGAGCCCCTTTGCCCCATTTTGCCCCACTCTCTGAGGGCAGCACACTGGGCATTACTGTGTGGTGTTCCTGCAGTAATGAACACAGATGTATGTGCTGTCATCAGGCAGCGTGAAAGGTTATGAAATTATACTCAGCTGCTCTTACCACTGATGAAACGTGTCCACTTTGGGCAAATTGGCATTTCCCCGGTTAACAGGATTTCAACTGCTCTCCAGGGAACTGCCCAGGGGCCATGTGAGGCTGTCCTCCTGCCACTGCCAGCTGGAGCTCCTGCCCCACAGCACTTGGCATAAAGGACACAAGCCAGAGGCTGATCTAAACCCTCCCTGCTCCTGCTTCTTTTCCTGCCAGGGCTCACAGGGCAGGTTACAGACCCCAATGAAAGGACAATGTTCATCACCTGTGCTCTGCCCTCATGGAGGAGGGACACTCTTGGCTGTGGGGAATGCAGGGGTGTGGCAGGTGCAGCCCACTCCCTGATCAGGCTGTTCCCCAATGCCCTGGTCCATATGCACTGACTGTTCAAGGACTGTTCAATGACCTCAGGACACTGTTGGCGAAGGGGCAGTCTCAGAGACCCATGGTCTCTGGCAGCTGCAGTGTGAAGCAGAGGTAACAGAAGTCACCTGTTCAGCGGTGATGAAGGGACCATTTGGGCTTTGCCATGCGAGCTTCTCCCGTGGCTTCTGGGTGAAGTGGGGCCATACTCCCTCCTGGCCAAGGGTGTGCAGAGGAGCAGGAGTTATCTGGGAGGTCACTTCAAAAGGAACATCTTCTGCTTTGAAGTACATAGGGATTCTCTGCTTTGACACCTCGGAGTTTGTCTCCCACCCTCAGACGCACGAGGTGGGTCAGGCTCTAGTGCAGACCTCCGGGATGACTTTGGGCAGCCGGCATCACCAGGGCTTGCCTCCCAACGGAGGCTCAAGGGGTGGCTGAGCCCAGCGCCGTCCACATGCGGGGCAGGACCTGGCACTGCCTCTGCCCCCTACCTGGGCACCAGCCCTGCTCCCTCATGCCCTCCTGGTTCTCCACCGGCATCAGCAAATGCGGAAGCAGCAAATACCTTGGGCATCCCTGGAGCTTATGCAGAACTGGAGCAAGATAAAAATGCCCCAAGAGGTGCTTGAGGTGTGTGATTTCACAGAATCACAGAATTCCTTGTGAGGTTTAGCGAACAGCCCCAGTTCTGTCCCTTTGAACAACAACAAACATCCTCTTGTATGGGGGAAACTAGCAAATTGCAGCAATTTTCTGTGAAATGGGCTGTTTTGAGGCTACAGATGTTGGCACCAGTCTGTCTAAAATAAAAATAATTGCAGACCATTACCATAAAGTAATGTTTTCAGATGAGAAACAATTATGCTTTTCAAAGCAAGCGCACGTCTTTACACCTCGTAATTATCAATTACAGAGATACCTGCTCTGTTATCTCAACAGCATCTCCAGTTGGCTTCTCAGGGCTAATTGCAGGGGATTTAATTCAGAACTCAAGCACTAATGATTTTGACCTTTATGCCTGTTCCTGAGGTGTGACAACACTTTAAAGGCTGCGCAAAACTGATCTGCCTGTGGTTTGCATTGCACTTGCCCACCTTTTGGCACGGAGAACCTCTCTTTGCCCTGTCTGGCCTTTCTGATATCCCTGGCCACTGTGGGGGCTGGACAGGAGGCAATGGGCCCTAGCCACAGTCATAGCTCCAGACCCAGACCTTCAGGAATGCTCCTGCCAGTGCTCCAGAGCAGTAGCAGGCAGGCAGAGCTCAGAAAGGAGCAAATTCAGGCACAGAGTAACTGCAAAGCAGCCAAATGTCAGGGATAAGTGTGCCAGAAGTCCCAGTGGTGCCCAAGCTTCCATCACACTCCTAACAGTGTCATCAGCATTGAATGTTTTCTGTAGATATGAGCTTGGAAAGTCTAGTCTCCAATATAAATTGTCCTTTTTGCTTGCAGAAGCTGGGAACCTGATCCCACAGGGCCTTTGGGGCTGACACAGGCCCCCTCCCCTCTCCTGCTCTGTGTTACATTTGTGAGTTTTAATATTTAATTGGTGTTTTTTGCTATTTTGGTCTCCTGGCACTTTGCCGCAGTTGAGAGCTGGAGGTCAGCAGTGGAGGGGAGGCTGTGTATTAGTTCATCAGGTTTTTATGATTTATTTGTTATGGATGCGTCACCAGGCCTTTCCCAGAACTCTTGGCTGCTTCCCTTACCTGTTATTTATAGGCTTGTCTTTCCCTCCCCTTATACCCTGGGCTTCGGCAGGCTCGCTGATGGAACCCACCTCAGGGGGCTGGGACCCCACAAGCCTCCCAAACAGATGCTGAGATGAGCAGGAGAGGGAAAACCCAGAGGGAGATGCAGAGTGGGGAATGTGGGGGAAGAGCTGGGAGTGAGGGTGGTGCAGCACTGTAAGAATCCCCAGGTGACAACGTGGTGCCCAGGGGGATGCATGCCTGCAACTGGAGGCACCCTGGTCTCAGCCAGCAGCCCCTCGAGCACAGCCACGGGGTAGCAGGATTGTGCTGTGGCCAGGGGCTTTGCAAGGTGCTGAGGGCAATGCGAGGGCCACGGGCAGTGACTCACCTCACTCTTTCCCCAGCTCTGGAGCTGAGTTCCTTGTGCCAGCTGGCATTGTGCCTCTGTTGTCTAGGCAAAGGTTTCCATGACACTAAATAAAGTGAAATATGATTTTGCACAGCTGGATTCTGTCTTAGATGCAGGTTAGGGACAAGAAATGCACATCCAGCAGAGAGCTGTGGGTAGCAAATTATAAAGGCTGTGATCCGTGATGGCAACAAGCAGAAAAATACCAATTTTTAGGAGTTATTCAGCTGACTCCCAACCAGATGTTTACTTCCAAAGCTGTGTCTTGTTTGTTGGTCATGCATAATCAGCCCATGGCATGAGGACAGAAAGTGTTCAAGCCATGTCATAGAATAAATGAGTAGCTGGAGGGGACGTGTATCTGGGCCTGTGCTCCCACACAGGGAGCTCACATCATGCCTGGGATCAGCTGGCAGCCTTGGCCATGTGCTGACCAGCTGGCTCAGTTTGGTACCAGTGGCACCTGCAGATACCTCTGCTGGGCAGGTGCATCTCCCCACAGAGGGCTTCAACACTGCAGCTGGTGCAAGGGTTTATTTAAATACGTTTGAGGTGCAGCATTTGATGGGATTGTTTCTGAAGAGAGAAGCTTTACGCATCTTATTTTAGGAGATTTAATGGAACGTTATGGGATGACAAGTATACTGTGTTAATTGGTGTTAATTGGGAAGTTGTCTGAGTTCTGGAGACTCAATTAGAAGGAACTGAAATCCATTCTCATTTATTCCTGCATAGAAAATACATACTGCCTTTCCACTCCTCTCTTCCCATGAGAAGCCCATGTCCAGGTATGTCCAGGCCTAGGGTGCACCCAGCTTTCTGGGGAGAAATAGGTGAGCAGTGCCAGACTGGGAAGGAAAATCAGAATACAGCTGCATTACAGCCTTAGGGAGGCAGCTGGAAACGAGCTTTCTGTGGTCACAGCTCAACCAGTTTGCAACAGATCAGGAATTAAGAGCAGCTCCAGGTGCCTGCCAGGCAGGGATGGGCTCAGCCAGAGGTGAGGGGAGGAAGAGAAGACCATGCAGGATACCTGGTAGGGGACAGGCAGAGCTGTGACCATGGGGCAGGAGGAACAGGAGGTTCGGCTCTCTGGGAGCAGATGGATTGAGGGTGAGCAGGACCCTTAACCCCCGCTTCCCACATATCGTGTAGACAAACACCCAGAGCTTGCAGAACGATAATGTAAAAGTGAAGAAATAAATGTATACTGGGAGGAGGTAAGGAGTGGGAATGCCTGGCCAAGGGGCTGCCGGCCCCTGCCCGCCCAGCACTCACAGTGGCTCTACAGATTAGCCATGAAATTGCGACATGACGGGAGCTTTGAAATCGGGAGTTTAAGGAGAGTTTGTAAAGTGTTTAAAAGGCAGAGGCAACACAAAGCCGCGATTTGTAATTATTGCCGTTTTAATCAGTGAAATAGTTTTTTATACGCTGAATGGTGAAGTAATTGGAAATGAGAACAGAGTTTGCTTGTGATGTAAATTACAGCGTGGGGAGAGGAGCAGCCCAGCCCAAAGAGGCTCCGGGCTCTGGGGAGGGAAGGGGGTGCTGGAGGGAGGAGGAGGCTGGGGATGCAATGGGGACAGTGCACTGGTGCTGGGCAGTCGCTGGGGTGACAGGTGGGCATTAGGCCCCCACCTCCTTTTCGGGGAGGTCTGCCAGCTCTGCCACTTGGCATGGGCAGCTCTGCCTGCTGCTGCCCTTGGAAGCTGGTGGCATGTGCACCTCTCCCGTGGGTGGTGGGTGCTGGCAGGGCTGCAGGACCCTATGCCCGTTCCTCACTGCAGGACCTGCGCAATGGGCACAATGCACTGTTATCCCTGAGCTGCCACGTGGGTGCCCTGGGTGGACACTGGCTGGAAAGGGTGGATCACATTCCCCCAGGACAGGTGGGTCGCATGCCCCCTGGGGCAGGCAGATCACATCCCTTCTGGGACAAGTGGATTGCGTCCCCCTGAAGCAGGTGGATCACATCCCTCTGGGGTAGAACCGCTGCCTTTCCCAGGCAGTGCTGAGCTGTCCCACAGGGTCCCAGCTGGGAGGGGGGAAGCCACGGGCTGAGAGTGTCTGTGCCCAGAGTCAGGGTGCAGGCAGAGGGCTGATGGGGTGAGCTCTGGCTGCGGCAGGGGAGAGCAGCCTGCTGGGATGAGTAATATGGAAGTCATTTGATAGCAAGGAAGGGATATTCCTGCTCTCAGTCATGTTTAGGTAATTGGAAGTAAATAACTCCTTTCATCCTAAAACCGGATGACTTCATACACGAGGTAAATGGAAGAAACAAAATCCCGATTTTCGTTCGTGTTCCACGCACGTAGTAAAAATGAACCTTCGTCTGCAGCAATTCTGAGCTAATGAAAAACGAATGAGGTTTTAAATCAAGCCCAAACGCAAAGCTCTGCTGACAGAGCCACGCGGGGCTGCTGTAGGACAGCCTCCATTTCCAAGGCTTCTTGCAGAATCCTGAATAATTTTATTAGATTTTGAGCAAGGCTGTTGCTAAAACATTCATTATTGCACCCAGCAAACAGCAGGAGACCGGGAGACACAGGGGTGTCTGTAGGGCTGATGCCATAGGCAGTCCTGGCTTTCTCTTCTCTCCCTGAAGTTCCAAAGGGCTGAGGTTTATTTAGTGGTGTCTGTACATCACTCATATGATGCAGAGTGACCGGCCCTGCCTGATCACTTCTCCTGGAAGGGTCCCTCCTGCACAGCCTTAAATCATGTCTGAACACATTATAATTCTCCCATGTGCCTGGTGACTTCTGTGTATTTGATCAGTTCAGATTCCATAAAAATGTAAATAATCAAAGCCCTTCTGCTGTTATTTATAATGCCTCACTTTGGACTGTAATTTATGAATTAATTTCAGCTGCAAGTTTCTGGAGGGAGGGGAAGAGAAGATGAATAATCAGATGTGTGGCTGCCACTAAAAGCCATGACTGCCGGTGACTCCTCCACCATACATCCCCCAAACCCTGCAAACCTGACTGCGGCTCCCAGGGATGCAGGGACGGGTCCCTGCCCTGGCATCTGCCATTGGGTTGGCCACACTGGGTCCCACGGGTGCTGGGAGAGTCCAGGGCAAACTGCTGCCGGCTGTTGCCAGGCACTGTCTCTAGCGGTGGGTGCTCCTGTGCTGGGAGCCCCGAGGGAGCAGGCAGGACCCACCAGGGCATCAGCACAGAACAGCGTGGGTTTGTGGCAGAGAATCCACTCCTTAGCACTTCTCTCTGGTGCGTCATACAACCTGCCAGCTCGTAGATCGACGCTCGTGATGGTCTTAGAACCAATGATCCACCCGGCAGAGGGTTGGCAGAGGCAGCTGCTGTGGGACCTTGGCCCCCCGTGGCCAAGGCAGGGCCATAAGCCCCAGGAACCAGCACTGGCTCTGCCCAGCTACAGCCGGCAGGGAGCTACAGGCTGGCCCGGCCACGCCAGCCGTGCCTCGTCGCCCACTATTAGCTCTCTGTTAAGCTTCGTATCTGATCCAGACACAGCATTATATGCATTTCTCTGTGAATAAGCTCTGCTTGACACAGTCTGTGATTGCTTTTTTAAAACCGTGTGGGGAGGATCAGTTCTTTCATCCACTGATAAGGTATCAGGTGACAGAGGGATCAGCATCCACCACATAAATCTGCAACTAATCCTTTGGAATCAATATTTTTCATTAAGAACCTGTGAGAGTTGGGCCATTATAGGGAAAAATCTGTTTAGGTTGACACCTTGATGAAGTTATTCAGTTCAGGGGCTTAAGTCATTGGAAGGTAATAAAGAGCAAAGAGCACAGAAAGATCGAGGTGCCGGTTATGAGAGTTCACGACGGGAATAGGGGCTTTATTGCAGAGAGAAATTATCATACTGATTTATTGTGGAATTATGGGAACTTTAAAAGGCTGGCAGCACTGCCCCGATGTCACCGCCAGCTGGGGACACAGCGCGGGTGTTCCTCCTCGTGCCGAGGACTCTCCCCTCCCATGCTGTGCCATGGGATCGCTTTGCCCTCCCACAGCATTGTGTGCCAGCCAAGAGATCATCTGTGATGCCCAAACCCCTGCCACCAGTATGGGCATTGCTGGGGCTGGAGGTGGAGGAGCTAGTACTCCATGACTGGCACACAGGGAGTCCTGGGCACTCAGGAGCTCTGGATGATCCCCAAGGCCACCAATGCCACAGCAAAGGTGGAGGCCAGAACAAAGCTTTTCTTCCACCACCCTGGGCATCTTCCTCACTGTGCCCTGTGTCCTTGATGCTCTCCAGCTGTCCACACCCTGTATCTTTGGTGTTCCTTACATGAGCTTTATGTCCTTGATGTTCCTCATCCGTGTGTGGCCTGTGTTGCTGGTGCTCTCCAGGAGAGGAGACCTCACAGCCTTCCCACACTGCTGCTTCCTCCATGAAGCACTTCCAGCCACAGCAACCATGTCTGCTGGGGCTCCCAGATGGATTTACTCCCAGCCAGTTCCTTTCCTGGCCCCAATGGGGGCAGCAGCCCCACGATTGCAGGAGGGATGTGGGAGGCACAGGGAGCTGCAGGGTCATGGGGAGCCATGGAGCTGGGCCCCTATAGGGAGCAGCAAGGGACTTGGCAGGAGAGCAAAGGCATAATCCCTAAATAAACTAAGAGTAAGAGTGTACACAAGCACGTACACACTGGGGCTGCTTCGAATGCACAGGATGCTGCTGGCTCCTCTGTGCAGAGCGAGCAGGGCACCGTGCCTGCTGCCACTCTGCAAACCCAGCTTTAATAACTCAAGAAGTCAAACTTATCCTGAAGTTTCCTTTATAGGTTAACCGAGGTTAATTGTGCGAGCTGCAAATGAAAATATCTTGCTCATAAATCCCCAAACCTCATTAAAGAGGATTAAATGATATGACTACTTTGTAAATCCTAAAGTTTCTACACAAACCTCTCATAAACAAACACGAGGCCCCTGGCATGCTCAGTCTCTGCTAATCCAGGTGCTTGTTCCAGGAGCAAGGAGAAACCAAACACCCACCTCTGTGCAGCCACGAGGGTGGGCACTGCTGGCAGCGGTGGCAGCGAGGGGCCCGTGGCTGCACGCCCAGTGCTGCATGGCCAGTGTCCCCATCCTGCCCGCCTCAGCCAGCACCCGCGGCACAGCGCCCGCGGCACAGCACCCAGAGAACCCGGCTCACCCAGGCAGGGCAGGTGTGAGAGCACAGCCAGACAGCTCTGCCGGGCACAGAGCAGTGCCAGCTCCCAGTGCTGGGCACCCTGCTCCACCTGAGCCAGCAAACAGAGGCAAACCATAATCCCTTGGATGTGGGTAATGCCAGGGAAATTCTGCAATAACCACCTTGGCTCTGAGCCACCACCGATGTTTTTTCTTCCAGAAAGATTTTGTTGTGCAGCTCCTACAGCAATAATTTATTTCCATCCTCACTGAGTATCCCCAACCAACACTAAATACAGCAAGGATGAGGAGGTACAGAGAGCAGCACCAGAACCAGGGAGCAGCACCCAAATGGGAGGGCAGCACCCAAGGCAGGCTCAGTGGGCAGGCACTGCTAGGAGCAGTAGTGCTGCTCCCAGGAGGAATGGAGTTCACTGAAGTGGGGTTTTGGCCAGCCATCATTGCGACCCTGCAGGGATGCTGCTCCTCTGCCATGCAGAAAAGGCATAAAACACCCAAATCTTAATGAGCAATTAAAAGCTAATCAAAGGCAAATCTGTCAGATAAGGATTGTTGTGTGTGGTTTTACTTGGCTTTGCATCTATTTGTGGAACAAAACATATTGTCAGCGAGATTTGTAGCACTGAGATTTGCATTGTGCTTCCTGGATCTAATTCAGCTCTGTATCGATGGGTTGGGAAGGATGGGATTCCTCTGTTACCAGCAGCCTTTAGTTTAGATTTAAGCTAACTTCTATGTGCTCTGTAAACACCTGCATGTGCCTGGCACATTTCCTTAATTTACAATGATTCTGTGAACTGCTGTCACTTCCTCTGCTCTCTCCCAAAATTCCCTTCCATCTGGTCACTGGAGGGATGTCAGTGTCCCCAAGCATGGCTTAGCCCTGGCCATGGAACTGCATGGGGGGGCCACTGTCCCCCCCCGTCCCCCTCCCCCCCACTTGCCATAGTTCACAGGGTCCTGCGCTGCCCCTTACGGTGGGGCTCAGTTCAGTATCTGTTGGGGTTTTAGCTTTGATTGGCTTAAAAAAGAAAACTCAAAAATTTTTAAAGAAGACCAAAAGGCCTGCATACAGGGTGATTCAGTGGTGATCCCTTGCCAGGCCCATTGTATTATGTGCAGTGAAAGGCTTGGCAGTTCTACCCACTTGCCTGTGCTCCAGTCACCACCAGTAATGGATCTGATATTCCCAGTTCAGAAGATGTGTATCTGCAGTGTTTTGCTGAGCAAATGCTGCTCTCTGAGATCTGAATAGGAACAGATTGTTCCAAGTATCTTCCACATTCCTGATCTATTGATTAACCCGGGAGTGGGAATCTATCGAGAAACACTCTCCCAGCTCACTCAGTCTACATCACTTCAGCTTCTTAACTAAATCCCTTCCAAATCCTTGCAAAAATGTGACAGAGAGCTGGCTCTTCTGGGTGGAGGAGCCACAGCCTTACTCAGCCAGTAAATGGCGTGTGAGTGTGAGGGAGCCTATTGTTGCCTAACACAGTCCCATCAATAATAGATTCACAAACCTCCAAGGGAGCTAAAAATTTCTCCTTTAGGTATGAATTATGGATGCAGTTTAGTGTAATGTAGACATATCTCAGAGGTTTTTCCCAGTTTATATGCTAGTAAAAGCCAGCAATTTGCTTGTGTTCCATCTATAGGTTTTGTAAAATACAGAAATCATCTCTTCTGCAATAAATTCTGGTATTAATGAAGGTGAAGACAAATCTTTAACATGCATTTTATACACAGGATGAGTGTGTCCAGGGGGCAGGTGTGCGGGGCTGCCAGTGGTGATCTGGTGCCAGCAGTGCTCCGGTAGCACCCAGCCACGTGCTACAGGCAGTGGGAGCAAGGTGTGCCCAGGGCCAGAGCAGCCCCAGCCCCACAGTGCCCCTCGCCTCCTCCCTGGGGCACATGGGCTGAGAGGGTCTCTGCCCCAAGTAGATTTTGGATGTGGTGGGGCAGGGGAATGGGGTGACACCAAAGGGTGCTGAGCACCGCCTGCTCCAAGGGGCTGCTCCACAAAGGGCAGGGGGCAGCCAGCAGGGATGGCCCTCAGCACAGAGGGTCAGCAAGCAAGTGGTGCCAGTGCCTACTGCCAGAGGTTCCCATTGCCCAGCACCTGCCCCTGATGCCCTAAGGTATCACCTCTGTCGTGATGAACAGCCCCTGGCCCTGACAGATCTGCAGGAGACACTTGACAAGCCTAGAGCATCTCCAGGGGTCAGAGAGCTAATGCTTTTTTTAATACCCTCTAATAATTAATACTCTATCTCTACAATGAAAAATCATTATAAAAAAATGGTTATAACGAAGTAGCTCCTTCTCAAGCACAGAATGAGCAGCAATCCCGAGGGCTTGGCTTCTGTCAAAAAGAATCCATAGCTGCAGATTCATGTCAGCGTTTCCTACAGCTCCAACAACCACGAAGCGACCAGTGGGAATGAACTGATGCTGGCAGCTGTTGGCCCTGGCAGGGCCGGCACAGCAGAAGCTCCCCCAGGCCTCCTTGGGCAGGAGTGAGGTGGTGTGGGGTGCTTCAGGGTGCTGTGGGTTACTGCTGGGTGCTGCGGGGTGCTGTGGGGTGCTTCAGGGTGCTGTGGGTTACTGCTGAGTGCCGTGCAAGCCAAGCAGCAGTGCTCTCTGTCTTGGATCTCACTTCCAACCCTGGTGGAAATCCCAGCTGATCCCTTGTGAGGGGCTGAGGGGATTCCTTATTGATCCAGGGCATTGTAGGACCCCCTGTGGGGCCAGCGCCAGCTTTGCCTCTGCCTGGCTGTTCCCACAGTGCTGACATTGCCGTGGAACAGGGGACACCAGTAGTTTTGCAGCCTCTCCAGCCCCACTGGAGTGAGCATCACTAGTCCTGTTGCTTGGGGGTGACCCCAATAGAGCCCTGGCACCCAGGACAGGGGCAGGGCATGGCTGTTCTCCTCTGTGGGAGGAAGCTCACAGCAGCTGCAGCAGCATTTCCACAGTTTGGGGCCAGAACTGTCAGGGAAATTCCCAGTTTTCCAAAGCGTTGGCCTGAAACACAGTTTATACACAAAATTTCTGTCATTTCCTATCATCCATAAAGAGGGTCTTTAAGTACATCTCTTGCAGACATAATGTTTCAATTTGCAAGTTTAATTTTTTCCATTTTTTTCCAGAGAGGCGTTGTCAAATATGTATTTATTTTTTAAAGAAAGAACAAACTTTTATAGACCTTCTGCAAAACCTTGTAAAAATATAATCTCTCCTTGTGCCAGACAACTGGTGCCTGCTGACTCAATTGCTTTTATATATGACAAGGCTTGAAAAAAATGATTGCCACTGCCTAACTCCGAGCAGATTGGAGTGAAGTGCGGGACTCATCCATCAGAGGTGCCATGTTGGTTATGTGGAATGCAGAGCCCTGGGGCTGGGAGCATCATGATGGTTTTCTCCTAAATCTTCCCATCAGCCATCGTACTGAAGGGCTCAGTGCTCCTGGCTGCTGCCGAGTGGCTGGAGCAGCATCATCACAGGGTAATACCCGAGTGCTGTGAGTCAGATGCTGCTTCCAGCTGCTGGCGGCTGCTTGTCAGGCAGAGTAATTGCAGGCATAAACTGTCTTCAATTTAATAAATATGCAAAACAGTGTTTAACAGCCCTGAAATAAACTGTTGAGCGACACAGCCCATAGAGCTAATGTCATCCACACCCCCAGTGCTGCAGCCAGGTGCGTGCGTGTTTGAGGGTGTCACATGCAGTGCACCCATTGATGCATCCCTGCTCCCCAGTCCTGCTCCACTCCACGACCCCAGGCTCAGCGTCAGTGGCCAGTGGGCTCCTGTCCCCTGAGTTAGGACAAGGCTGGGCTCAGGAGCAGCATCCTGCTCACACAGGAGACAGGGGATTTCTGCTGGAGCGGGAAGAACCAGGATGGAGGTGGGTGTGATGGGAGTCTTGTCAGTTAATAAACTGAGGAAATTACAGCCCAGTGCTGTGTTAAAGTGTTGGGGTGGTATTTCTTGGAAGTTTTGTGGTGCGTGTACTTAGGCAGGACCATCGATCTCAGCCCAGCCGGAGCAGCACAGGAGCCAATCGATAGGTGCATTATTAACGGGCTGTGCTTATGCCTGGTGATGGCTCATGAATAAGTGGCCTTGGCTGGGGCCAGAGGTCAGACTGCTCTGCCATGATGGATGCCTTTTGAAATTGCTGGATTTGAGTTGTCAGTGTTTCGTTCCAAAGGGTCCTGTGGGTTACCTGTCCTTTGCTTCCCACTTTTCCACTGCCTTGACTTGGCAAATCCAGTGGGCAGAGCCACACTGCTGTTGCTGCTTTCATATTCCACTTTCCTTAGAGCGAAGTTGTGTCCCAGGAAAGTCCCCAACTGCCCTCCAGTCACCCCTTTCTGCCCGTGGGGCCCTGGCAGTCAGCACAGAGATGGAGCCCAGTCCCAGGCTGCAGCCTGCCAAATGACTGTGGCACCTTGCAGGGACTTGGCATCACCGAGTGCTCCAGTGCCACTGGTGCCTGCTCCTCCTGCTCTGAGACCAGAGACAGGTAAGGTGGGAGGGGGCAAGTGAGACCACTCAGTCCATCTTTGTCACTCTCTGAGGTGGGGGAGAAATTCCCCCTAGAAAAGTTGCCCCCTGCTCCTGTTTCCTGTGTCCAAAATGCAGTGTTCAAGAGGTCTCCCTGTGCCGCAGAGCTGGTGTCAGGGGCCACCCTGCAGTGGGGGGTCTGGGTGAGGTGCATCCATCCCATCAGCTGCCTGAGCCTTTGGCTCAAGCCTGCAGCAAGCACAGCACATCCCCGTGCCTAGAGTGCCCATGGGGACCCACAGCACGAGAGGGCTTGAGTTACAACAGCCAGGCTGAACTGGGGAGTGTTTAACTGACTAATTAAGCACAGACCTTGCATGTGGGGACTTCGTGAACAGGGAGATGCCAGGGGGATATTTCTGAATGCTGCTCTACAGCTGAAAATTAATTCTTTGAGATGTCGTGTGGATTAAAAGGCAGAGCCAGGCTGGAGCTGGTAATTAGCAGCTCTGGGATTGGGCAGTCCCAGCTAATGGAGCAGCTACTCCAGGGTGGAGACCTGCCTGGAAAGGAGCTCTGCCCTGGCCAGAGGGCAGCAGGTATGCTGGGGACAGAGGACACTGGGCTCAGGTCTCCACCGTGGGTGTCAGTGCCCATGATAACCAACACACAAGACCAGAGCTGGGCAGATGAAGCATAGCCCCATCCCTGGAGCACTGCTCAGGGGGCTCAGATCCACAAAACCAGGGACAGAAGCTTCTGGGCCCTGTGGTGGGAGCGGGCAGGAGACGGTCCCCTCTCCTTGGAGTGCAGCTGCCCTGGAGATGGGTGAGACCCTCTTGGCCAAACAACTCCCACTGCCCGTGCTGATGCTGAAATATTCTGAGGGAAAGTGTCAGCACTGATGAAACTCTCAGTGGAAAATACTGGCAATGATTTGAGGTATAAATGCCAACTTTCATTACAGCTCTCCTGGCTGTTTTGTTACAGCTTCCCTGTAGCATTTTCTCTTCTATGGGACAAGATCATATTCACATTATCACCGAAACATTCCTTCCTCAGCCTCTGAACTCACTTTCTCTTCAACTGCCCCATCCACAAGATACATGAGAATTTGACTTTGTCCTGGTTTGTGATGACCAACAATCAAGGAAGATCTTTGCCCAGGAAGAAGAGTGGACCTGTGAGCCCAGAAAGCAGGAATCTGCAAAGCTCTGGTAGGAAAGGAGCCCTGAGCATGCAGAGCTGAAGTACAGAGCAGGAGGGGAAGGTGTTGTACATCAGAGATGGGGGGATCCTCTGACCCCTCCAGGGAGTGTGGAGGCTGCTGAGCTGCTGCGTGATGAATGAGAAACCCAGAGATTACAATAATTTTGTTAAAGGGTTCTTAGCTCTGCTCTGCTCTTTTGATTAATGGGATTTTGTGAAGAGTGCAGGGAAAGGTCATCTGACACGTGTTCAACATCTGATGGCATTATTCAGCTCTGCCAGGGAATTGCTGCTCCCAAAGACCTGCCAATGTGCCTCACCAGCAGCTGTGAGGGTCCAGCAGCATCCCTCCAGCTGCACCGGGCATCCTGAGCACCTCTACAGGGACGAGCAATGGCTCCAGACAAGGCTTGTTACCTGAATCTGCAGGACGAGGTGGCACAGACACCCTCGCCACCGTCATTATGCTTCTTGGGAAGGGCTGTTGAATAACGATCTCTGTGCTTCCCATCACAGGCAGATGTGTGGTACATCATACATGTTATATACATTACAAACATTGCAGTGAGCTAGCAACTGTCCGCCAGGTCCATACCTGCCTGGTCCCTGGCTGCACCTGCCTGTGGGGCTCAGTGGCTCAGTTCCCTGGCACTGATTGGTTTGGGACCTCAGCCCTGCACAGCCCAGCCCAGCTGGGATTCCCCAAGGCCCGTCAGACTCATCCCAGTGTTGCTCTTCCCAGCTCAAGCTGAGTTGCTCCCAGCTCCTGGCCCTATCCCTCCTGATGCATGGAGCACCCTCTGGAGTACATCCCAAAGCACCCTCTGGAATACATCCCAAAAGCATGAGGAGATGAGGCAGTTATCACCAGCCCTATGTGTAAATCTCAGCCTCAACAGCCCTTGCTGATGGCTCCCAGCAGAGCTGGCTGAGGCTCCTGACATCCCTTCACAGGCTCTGTTAATCACTGCTCTCTACCACCTCTCCAGCTACCACTCAGCCACAGATTTACAGGCCGTACCAGCAGGAAGCACAATGTGCTGGGGAGCACGGTGCCACTGGAGTTGTGCCTCGGTGCTACTCCTTGCCCCAGGCTGGCACCCACAGCACACACTGTTCTGGAGTGCCCCCACACCCTCCATCCCCCTGTGGGGATGGGGGCACAGGCATGCTGTGGGGACAGGCAGGTCTCCGCCCTGCCCTGGCGGGGAGCCTGGTGCAGCTCAGGTGCTCCTCGTGAGGCAGCTGGGCAGAGGCTGACACCCTGCCATGCCCACGCACGGGCTCACATGCACTGTCAGCTAGTGCTGAGGATGGAGCATGTTCGGTGGCGGTGCCAGCTCGGGCTGGTGATCAGTTTAATTGTGGGTTGTTTCCCCAGGGGTGCTGAGTTCTCTGCAGGAATTGATGTTTAGCCTGAAGCCAATTAAATATCACAGTAGCTCTTAAAAAAGGTGCATGTTCAGTGTCTGGGAGTCCCTCTTCTTCCAGGAGCTGGGGGACACAGGTCAGTCGTCAGCAGGATCTGTACACAGTCGTGTCTCTGGGCATTGGCACAGCCTGGTGTCCTGGCAGGCTGATGTCAGAGGTGTTAGTCCTCCTCTCCTGTGCCGTGTCTCTGATGAGTCCTGTTCCCATCCCAGGGGCTCAGCACCAGCGTGGAGACCTGGGAGTGCCCCCTCCCCACTCCGCATGTTCTGCAGCTTCCACTGTTCTTCCAGTAACAAAACTTCTGTATTGCGATATGATAATCTGCTGGGTGTAAGTGGCTTGTCCAGCCAGCCCTGCAAATCACCTCTTATCATCACACTCAATGGGCTGTGTCAACCCAATTTCACAAACGCTTCTCTCCCTGACCATGGGCACTGACATGGATAACTCTGATTTACAAAGCCAATAAAAATAAAATCACTAAGAATTACTAAGAACCACTGACTTAATATAGGAGATTAGAATCTCCAAATTTAGGGTGACTAGAAGCCATTTGATACATGAACAGTGGCAAATGGGTTATAGAAATGTCGGCCATGCCAGGGTCAGGTGCCACTCTGCGATGATTTATTGGTGAGAGAAGGGCTAATTGGTAAGTTACCTTTGATGCCTTCCCCAGAGGCCAGGTTATTTATATCACAGTTTGTTTGTCGTCTTTTACTTTTGGGGTCAACCAAAATTTTTTATGGTAAGAAAAACCTCAGCGTCCTGTTCATTAAAGTAGCAAGGTCAGGCCGAAGGGTGGAATTGAGCTGGAAATAATCAGGTTGGTGTGATTAACTCCAGCCTCACTGCCACTCAGAGTGAGCCTCCAGCACAGGCAGCATTCAGGGGACAAAGCATCGGCCACCAACTACAGGCAGAGGCAACTCCAAAACCCACCAATAGGCAGAGGAGGCAGTGTACAGCAAGGAGAGGGAGTGCCTGCGTTTCCTGTCCCTCCTCTGTCCTTCACTGGGTGCTGCTCCTGCCTGGAGAGGGTCCCAGGGTCCTCTGTGTGCCCTGCAGGGGTGAGACGGCACCCAGGGGGCTGCAGGGAAACCCCAGGAGCTTCCCCCAGGCTCCCCCTGCCTGGGAAACTCAGCCTCTCCCCACCTCCTTGCATGATTTTTGCCCTTAAAGATCTTCCTGTTCTGTCTCTTGTCCTGCACCCTGTTTGCGGAGGTTCGCAGATGTTGACTGCTGTCACAGCAGAGGCTGAAGGCCTGCCCTGAGTGTGTGGCAGGCACCAAGATCAGGGGGCTGCACCCTCCACGGGCACAGGCACAGCCAGAAAAGGGTATCCGTGAGCCAGATGGCAGCACAGTTCCCAGGTGCTGGTTAGGAGGGATGGGAAATTGCAAATGAAAGGCTTGTGTAGACTTTAAACTTCACTCTGCCTTCATAAAGGTGTCAGCTGGAATTATTTTGGGCATTTACTTGCGTGGTCTAGTGCATCACTAGCTAAAACAGTTTTTTTTTAAATAATGGAATTTGCTGCTTGGCTCATGCATAAAAAATAGCAGGAATGCGACCCAGTTGCATAATTTTTTAGTAATAAATAGAGTCAAAAATGTTGAGCTCAGCTGCTGGCACAGTGAGACACCCTGAGCGGGGGCAAAAGGCAGGGAGCCCTGGGGGGCAGCCCCTCATGACATATTGGGAACACATCCTCAGGCAGCATGGAGGGGACACTCTGGGGGATGTGGCACCTCAGTGGCCAAAGCGTCCTGTGCCACAGAGGGACACTTCCCCATGGGGCTGCCCTGGCCTCGTGTCACTCCCGCTGCATCCACACATCCTGCACAGCTCAGTCCTAGCACGGCAGTGCTTCTCTTCCCACTCCAACTGCTTCATCTCCAGGAGAGCCTCCCTCCTCCTGGAGAAATGCAGACCATGAACCGTTTCACCTCTGCACTGTCAAACTATTGGTGCATGAAACACCTTTCTAAAGGAGCACCCACAGATGTTCACTGGACACAGCCCAGCATGAATGGGGGAGTCATTGAGCCTGCCAGGAGTGCGAGGTGTGGCTGGAAGGACTTGGCAAGGAGGAAAAGGACAAGGTCAGCCCTTGGGCCCTGCTGGTGTCAGGAATCTTCTCCTGTACCTTGGCACTGCCACTGGGCTCTGACTGTCAGACTGGGCTCAGCTGGGCTCTGCTGCTGACAGGCATCACCAGGGGTCTCTGAAGCTGTGGGTGGACACAGGACCAAAGGGACTGGCATACCAGCCTCCTGCTGACTGGACACCCCTGCCCCAGTGCACTGGGACACACGCTCCCCTTGCACTGTTGACCATTGCAAAGGATTGCAGCAAGTCATGTTACCTGTGATGAGCCTGGAGAGAGGCTCAGGGGCTGGTTAAGGTCCCCAAGAAGCCATTCTGTTCCTCGTGCCTGGAGTAGGCCTGGGGGCTGGGGAAGGGCACAGACAGACTCCCCATGACACCACCACCGAACCCAGTACCGGAGTCTGGGGCACAGGACTGGCTGGTCCTGGCCCTGCTCCCCTGTGCTGTGGGGTGCTCGGGAACCCAGGGACTGCAGTGGGGGGATGCCCTGCCCGAGGCACAGCACTGCCCTGAGCACAGGGCACAGCAGCCCCTCCTCCTGCACAGAGGCCGTTGTATAAGAAGTGGCATTTTGATTGATGCCATTTGACATATGGAGAATTCCCCACAGCAGGCAGTCACTCACCCAGCTGATTACGGACTCTGACTTCTTTCTCTAATTAAAACTCTCCCTCCCATTTTAATTCCTTTGCCCCAAACTCCCTGTTCTGGATCATCTCATAATGTGACACTAACTGCCTGAGACAGGCACCAGGGATGCCCCATGTCCAAGCAGCCAGCTCTGGTGCCATTGAGCACTGTGCACAGCAACCCAGCCCAGCGCCACGGGCTCAGGGTGTGCGGGGACACCCCTGACACCCCTGTTCCTATACAGGCTGCCTGTGATCCAGTCAGCAGGGTCTCGGCCCTGGCCAGATGTGACCCAGCTCAACCAGATGGGCCCCTGCCTCTGCTCCAGCAAAAGGCATATCCCACTCTGCCCCTGACTGTTCTCCAGCTGTGCCCATGGGGACGCTCAGCCCACAGCCTGGTCCTTGCGAGCCTCTGGATTTTTGGCGGGCATCACTTTGCAATGGCCTAACCAGGAGTATTCCTGCACAGTTTCCCCTGCACCAAGAAGTCACATTTCGATGACTAAGTTGCAATAATTTCCCTCTGCCCCCAAATCCCACACTGTGTAGGAACCATTGCAACCAAATCCCTTCCCTTAAACCATCCCACCTCCCTGCAGGCAGGGCAAACAGGGTGGGCAGGCAGGCTCAGCTGCAGACCACACTCCAGCTTGTCTCCAATTAGAGCTCACTGAAGCAGGGTGAGTAAAACAGGGTAAAACAGGCTTTCTGAAGGACGGCAATAGTCCTCCCAGGGGCTGACGAACTCAACAGTTCCTACATGGGTTCTCTTGGCCTTCTTAGACTCAGTTTTAATGTAACTAAGAGAAAAATATGTTTAAACATGGGATTTAACCTTCTGACATGAATTTCATTCTAGCTGAGAGTAAATCCCTAGGAAGCAGAGCCCAGGGCAGAGGGCACGCAGCCCTGGTGCAGAAGCTGGGGGAGCTGGGGGAACCAAGGGTGGCAATGCCAGCAGGACATGGTGCTGCCAGGCCAGAGCCCACCTGCAGACCCTTTTTCAGGGATCATGGCCACCTTCCCTCCTCCCTGCTCAGCTGTATGCAGCCTTCCCAGTGTCTTCCTCCTGTGTCCTTTCTGCAGGGGGGGGTCATTGTCCCAGCATATCTGTATTTAGCCCCGACACCTATCGGATTTAGGCTGTTTGCCACAAAAACATGTGCTGTTGTTTCATATAAGCAAGTTGCCAAGCTGGAGTTGGACTGCAGCGGTAAATACTGGGTCAGACCCCCTCTCAGCAACGTCTGTCCCACCGTAATTAATATTGATTTTGTGCAGCTGAAATATAGCTACACAATTTAATTTTGCTGCTAAGATTTTTGACATCGCTGTTCTTAGAGATTAATGTGGGATTTAATGAAGGATTTGGGCTCTCATCTGTGATGTTCCCTCATCCCGTCGTGTGCCGCGGACCCGCTGCTGACTGCTTTGCCACACAGCTTATAGCTGATGGCCCCGTGGGCTGCGCGTGGCCCCGTGCCCGCAGCGCCGCTGGGGCTGGGAGTCCCCCACCAGGCGCACATGCCCTGCGTCACTGTGCAGCTTCAGGGGAGAACCAAGGACCAGGACACTGAGTACACTGCAGGACAGAGTCCACAGCCCGTTGGGCAGGGGTGGTTCACAGCCACTGTCACTGAAGCACGGGCAGTCAGTGACCTTGCCCACTCAGTGGGACAGTGAGACCATGGACAGCAGGACCAGGGACAGGGAAGGCTCCTCTCCTGGCACCCTGAGGTTCGTGATGGCTCCCAGCTTCAAACAGGAATGGTAATTGTCCTGTCTCAGCTCCAGGTCCTGAAAAACAAGGTGGAGCACGTGGACCCCCTGTCCCTTCATTCAAGGCTGGGACCAGGATCCGATCCCCTTAGTCCTGTGCCTGCACCCATCAGAATGAGACCGGTGCAGTCCCCTGCACCTGCTCCACCAGCTGTGCATGGCATGGCATGGCATGGCACAGAGTGGCACAGGTGGGCAAGACCCAGAATCCTCTGCCACAGGAAAGGGCAACGCAGGGTCTGGCCCTCGGGCTCAGGGTGGCACTGTCCTTGCCAGTGTCTCTGTGGGGACACAGCACATGGAACAGCGACCATGTGGCCAGAGCAGATTTTTCGCTTATCAAATCAAGGAGCAGCTAGATTAGAAGATTAGAAACCAAATTAATTACTAATGACTTCCTGGGGCCTGGGTGGTTCTGACAGGAGTCTCCAGGCAGCGGCAGTGCCAGTGGCGCCAGGCAGGCACAGGGGGACCATTCACCAGCAGGCAGTGGGACAAGTGTGCGGAGCCAGAGGCCACAACCTGGTCCCTGCTGGGGGCCATGTGCCACGAGGCCATGCCACCGCAAGCCTGGCAGAGCTGAGGTTGGGGAACAGTGCAGCCCCCCAGCTCCAGCTCTTGCTTAGCACAGGCTGGAGTGTTTCCACATCCATACTGAGATGTGGCCTCCCAGCCCAGAGGGAGGTCATATCGGGGGGCTTGCCATGGCTAGGCTCTCCAGCCCTGGAATGAGTGAACACTGCACCCATTTCCGAGGGATTTTGCTCCTGGGGCAGCATGTGACCCAGCATGTCTGTGCTGTCAGTGTCCGTCTCTGCCGCGTGGCCTTGGCCCAGCCTGCTGGGTGCTGCTGGAGCCAGGAGCAGGCGTGGGAGTGGGCGAGCGACTGGTGATGCTGGCACAGTTAATGGAGTGGGTAAACAAACACTGGGAAACAGCCGCTCCTGTCCCTGCTTGCCAGGACAGCCAGGCTAGTCGCCATCTGCTTCCTGACCTGGATATTAAACTGCAGAACATGATGAAATATGTCAATGGGAAGAAAGTTTTCCACTGCCTGCCAGAACCTTTTGCTCAAGTGAGCAAGGGCCAGGCAGAGGCATGGAAGGATAGAAGGAAGGAAGGCCGGAAGGATGAAAGGACAGAAGGAGATCATGAAGAAGAGTGAGCTAGGTAACAAGCTGACCTCTGGATGGAGGCTGGGTTGTTGTTAACCAGTTACCTCACAGCCTACAGAGGAGCTTCCCAGGGATCTGGAACCCCCTGAGGTCCCTGGGGAGAGCATGGGGCAGTCCCACTCAGTGCAGGTCACTTCAGCCCCCGGCATCACTGCACCTCAGGGCCAGCCCACCATGACCAGCTGTCATGTCCTGTGGATGTGGGACACAAAGTATGTGGACAACTCTGCACAGATGGCACTGACTGGCAGGGCCCTGTGTGAGGCTGCCGGAGCACTCCTGCCCGCTGGGCAGCCCCCGGCTCCTTACACTTGTTACACTGGGCTAATTGGTTTAACAGAGATTGCTGGGTCACTAATTATGGAGCCTATTGAACAGCATATCTCAACTTAAGGATACAATTAAAAGTTCACCCTAATTAATCAGAGGTAATTAACAGACCTTGCATTTCTCTGACATTAATTAATCAAGGAATCCCGAGCGAATCGATATAGGGAGGGCGGAATCAGGGGACGGAGGGAGTGGGTGTTGCAGAGGTGATGTGTTCTCTGACCCACTTTTCTGGGCTGGGAGCAGAGTTGGGGTCCCCACACCAGCCCCAACACCATCTCTGTCTGTGTCACCCCCTGCCCACTGCCAGAGCTGGACCCTGCTCTGCTCTTTCCGCGGCATGGGAGTCAGTGTGGCCACAATGACACAGGACTTGGGTCGTGCTGTGCCAGTGACAGAACCACAGCATTGCCACCAGCAGCGTGAGGATCTGGTCCTGCAGGGTCCTGCGTCCAGCCTGCTGGGTTCAGTCCACCAGACTTCGTGCCCTGCTCCACCCATCCTCACCATGCTCATATGGGCAGCAGTGCCCATGCAGGGCTGTGTGCCCCGAGGACACAGGGGCCGGTGGCCAGAGCCCCGCGGTGCCCTCAGCTGAGGGCTGCTGCAGCTGTGCCAATCGTTAGCAGTGGTTTGGCTGCCTCATCTCCATCTCCCCGAGGAGATGTGTATTGAGATAATCCAGACAAAATGATAGATGGACATTGGTGTCTTGTGTATGGATCTGGCTGGGGGTTTGCAATATTTTGCTGCTAAGGAAGCCCTCGTTTGTGGCGTGATCGAGGACCCCGTGCCAAATCAAGGAAATTGATGTGCTTGTAGTGGGAAACTTAATCACCAGAGGGGAAATGCCCACCTCATTTTTCTCATGAAAGAGGAATGCAGCGCTTTGATTTTTGGCTGTAGCATAAACAGGGTGTGATTAAATATTGTTTCCCCACTCTTTCTTGTCATTAATCAGGATATAGCTGCAAGCGCTGGGCGTGACGTGGGGACACTTGCTTTGATTCCTCAAGTTCTTAAATGGTTTTGTTCTCTTTTCAATCCCATTAAAAATAGCAGGCGGGGTGTTCAAAGTGCTCCTGCTGGAGAGAGCTTCTGATCTGAAGGATGCGCGCTCATGGGGAACGTGCCTTGGGCAGGGAGAGCACCCGCCCGTGGCCCCGCGGCTCCTCCCGGGGGCTGAGAATCCCTCTCATCGGGGGATGAGAATCCCTCAGCAGCGTGCCGGGGCACCGCCAGCCCCGCCGGGGCAGTCAGTGCCCATTCTGGCCGACACAGGCACCTGACGCGGGAGGCGCAGGGCAGCCTGCGTCCCCAGGACCCTCAGTGCGGGCTGCATAATCAGCTGATACGGGCACAACCAGAGCCTCCCTCCTAACAGCGGTTATCTACAGAGCCCCATGGACTGTGAGCAGGGGAGGGTAGCTGGAGGGAGCTGCTGCCCACACTGCCACAGAGCTGCAGGAGGGCACTGGGACAGGGACAACGGTGAACACACCAAGCTGGGAGCGTCTCACAGCAGAGGCTCTCTTCCCACCACCCCTCTGCTGGCTGCCGTATCTGCCACCTTCGGCAAAGACAGAGGTTGCTGCACTGCCAAGAGTGGCTGTTCTAGGCTGTTTCCAGCAGGTGCAGAGCGGTGTCGATGCCGGCAGGCTGCAGGGAGCAGAGGGCAGGCGCAGGGCAGGCACAGGGCCGGCTGCTGGGAGACCGTCCCAGCGGTCAGGATGGGCCCAGCTGGCAGCCCCCTGCCCACCTGGGCTGGCAGCAGCTCTGTGCTTGCATCATCCCTGCCCGGCAGCTGCCTGCAAGCTCCACACGGCCCTGACTGCAGGTCACCGAGACTGGGAGCACGTCGCTTCTTCACTCCTGCCTGTGCCCTTCACTCACTCACAGCTCGGGTGCCCATGGAAATGCACCAGGAACTGCTGTCAAATGAGTTAATTTTAGTGCAAAGCTGCCACCAAAGCTTCTGCTGTTCTGCCTGTCACAACCTCTCGTGTCTGGTACAGCCATGTACCGCTCCCTCCCTGGGCTGCCCCATGAGCCCACAGTCATGCCCTTGTGGGTGCAGGTCCCCTCTGGGCCCCCCAGCCCCAGGTGAGGTCAGTCAGGACACTTCAGTTGGCTGTCAGGGAGGCTTTAGAAGCCTCCAGCAGTGCAGGGCTATCAGTACAGGGGTTGGCATTGCCTGGACTTTCTGCATGTGCTGTCACTCTGGGGTTCAGGTGGGTCCCCTGTGCTGTGCCCAGTTCTGCCCTGCACCAGAGCCATGTGGCTGCTCACCCAGAGGGGACAAGAGGAGGGAACCACTCCCAGATGCCCAGCGGTCCCCGAAGATGGTGCAGGTGGTTTGCTGTTGATTTTGGAGTGACTGCAGTGACCCCTCCGGGGTGAGGCGCTGCCACCTTCTACAGCTTTCCTGCAGCCCAAGACCTCTGCCAGCACTTCCCACTCTCCCGGTCTTGCAGCTTTTTAGCCAGCCCGTGGCTTTCAACGTGGGCAGTGACACCTCCTGGCATGTGGAAGGGGACCCTCAGTGAAGTGAGGAAGAACAGGGCAGGCCTTCTTCCACCCAGTGATGGTGCCAGAGGAGGCAGTATTGTTGGGAACAAGAGTGAGTTACCCAGTCCTGTCCCTTCAGTGGGAACAGGGCAGCTCGCTTCTGATTTTCTGCCTTCAAGTTTACGTAAGGCAAGGACGGGGTTACAGAGCTGTGGAAGAGCTGGGCTGAACATGAGGTGACACTGAAAACAAGCTTCAAAAAAAAATTACCAGCTTGTGTTTGAGTACAGATTCCTCATTTGCAGTTAAATATAATTGTGAAGGTCTGTGAGCCAGAGAGATATTTCTAGTTATTGGAGAACTAGCTCCTGCCCCTGTGATCCCCGAGGAATGATAATGAGATTTACCCTAAGCAGGCGCTGCGGAGAGCCTGGGAGAGCTCCGTGCAGTGATGGTGTATGATGAGAGCAGAGATGGTTACAGGGTCCCCGCCTGCCGCAGCACACAGATGAACCCTGCAACTGCATCATTTTCTGTGCTGTTCACACTGTGCCTGACACTGACAGACCCAGAACAGCCCCCTGGAGCCCTCCAACACCGGGGAGGTGGCTCCGGCTCGTTTTGGGGCAGGAAGGATGCTTGTAGGGGAGAGGGAGGATCCAGCAGCCCTGGGGAACCAGGAAACAGGGAACCTGTGGGTCATCCTTGCCCTGCCTGCACTGCCTCCTCCCAGGGCCCTTCCCTTCTTTTCTTCAGGTTCTGGTGCATTTCCAGCCCAGCACAGCCAGCAGGTTCCCAGTCCCACAGACAAGATTCAGCCCACAGTCCCACAGCAGCTTCCTCCCCTGCCCAGGTGGTCATGGCTGGGACAGAGGAGCAGCCTGAACTGGCATCCTCATTGTCAGAAGGCAGCAGCAGGGTCAGTGCCTGCTGGACCTCATCCCAGCAGGAGCAGCAGTGGCCTGCGGCGTGGTGGGCAGCAGAGCTGTAAGGTGGTGGGCAGCAGAGCTGTAATGTGGCCCTGCTACAAGAGCTCAGAGGGAGCCGGCGCACCCCTGCCCACCTTGGTTATGGTCTTTGCAGCGTCAGTGACAGATATGTAAAGATTAAATTGCAGTAATCTCTGTAATCTACTCAGTGAGATTAATACCTCCCCCCGCCCCCAGACTTTATCCCTTTCATTCCAGGACTCTTGAACAGTGATTACAGCCGGGGGAAGCCATTTAGCTTTTAAGCACCACTCCATCCTGCTTAAAAATGCATTTCAGAATCAAATGAGTTTGTGCAGCACAGCCAGGGCTGGCTGCTCTGGCTGGGCAGGAGGCTCAGAATTAGGACCAAAGTAGCTTGAGTCAGAGTCAAAATTAAATTTATTGTTTCTGACCTTATTGGGAATACAGTGCATTTACAACTGATTAATGAGGCTTAACAGGAGTTCAGACCCAATTCAAGGCAGCTCCAAAGCCTGCACTTCCATCCTGCTGTCTGACGGGCACTTCAAGACTCCACTGCCCTTAGGAGACCCCAAACTGCGGAGCTGGGAGAACTGCCAGCCAGTGTTGGGCTGGGTGTGAATGAGCCGAGGGGCTGTGCGAGCCAAGATCAGCCCTCAGAAGCAGCTCTGGGGCCAGGGCAGCTGAAGTGCCATTAGGTGATGGGACTGAGCACCACCTCCACCCTCTGCAGCACTGAGCTGTGGCTCTCACCAGGCCAGGATGCTGCGAGGGCTACACCAAAGGGGAGGGAATCACTCAAATGCTGACGGCTGCCGCAGTGATCCTGGAGACTTTGGGAGTGAGGATGCAGTCCCAGCGTGCTCACAGTGCTTAGGAATGGCTGAGTCCTGCTGGCCTGTTCCCCCCCC
>VZTJ01006727.1:416121-478020 GCA_013397795.1 Orthonyx spaldingii
CCCCCCCACAGTGTCCACAGCATCCTGGGGACATGCAGCAGGTCTCTGAGCACCATCAGCTCTGATCCCCATCCTTGCACCCTCCTGGCCCCTCACTGCTCCTCATGGATCTGTCTGAAGAGCATCCCTCTCCTCCACTGCCCAACTCCAAAATCCTAAAATGTCCTTTTACCAGCTCCAGGTTTCCTGCCAGGGAAAGGAGAACAGGGAGGCACTTGAGCAACAGGCTGGTGTCTGTTTCAGGACCTCACCAGGGCCATGGGGCTGGAGCAACTCAGCCCTGGCTGCCGTGCAGCACTGAGGATCCCCCTGTCCACATACACATACTGCTCAGCCTCTGATTCCCCACACAAGGGGAGGTGGCAGCTTGTCAGCCCAGAACCAAAAGGTTGTTAATGACATAAATATTAGACACAGAAAACTGGACTAACAGTGACACTTTGGCCCTGACACTTTCTTTGGCTCTGGAAATAAATTCTAAACTTTTTCTCTCCTGCCTTCAATATGAAGACATAATGGGCAGGACACCACTTGGAATCTTATTTGCTATTTCTAGTGTACACTTTATTGATTCCTTATTCTTTTAGGTTTCATGTACTCCTGGCACAAACTTTGTGTATTTCTGTAATAATCTCCTGATCCATACACTTGGGCAGCTTTTCTGTCTGCCTGCCTGCCTGGCAGCTGTCTGTGCTTGGGATGAGCCCTGGACCAGGTCCTTCCTGGAAAGCGCAGAGCCAGGAGTCCCCAGCAGTGGTTCCTGCTGCTGTCAGTTCATGGTGTGGTGATCAGTCTCTTGGAGGAAAAACAAGGCAAAAGGGCTGGGCTGAGGACTGAAGACAGGCTCCAAATCCCTTCTGTGGTGTTTGTGTCATGAGCGCTGTTTGGCCACAGCCCCATGGTCCCATGAGCCAAGTGCTGCTCTGAGCAGGGAGGAGAAGGAGAGGCTGCCAGGGCCATGCTGGAGAAACTACCCTGGGCAAACCAGCATCGAGGAGCTGCAAGTGGCCTGGGAGGGACAGGATGCTGGGGGTCCTTCAGGGTTAGTGTCAGACAAGGCAGTGGGGTTTCTAGCTGCTTTGGTAAATCCCAGTACAGCAGGAGATTGGAGAGCTTGGGAGTGAGGAAGAAGGCAAGATGGGAAAGATCTATGTGGGAATAGAGGCAGGGACCCAAGAGAGATGAGGAGGAGAGGGAGCACTGGTGGGACCCTGAGAAGTGGCTAAGGGAGGTGGGGAAGAGAAGATGAAGGAAAGGATGGTGTAAGGCTGGGAGCAGGATGCAGTACCAGCTCCACAAAGGAACGGCTGAGGGGGGCAGAAGGAGGCAGGATGTTTTCCAGAGCTCACAGTTCTTCCTGCAGCCCCCATGCTGCAAGGCACTGGCTGAGGAGAGGGAATCATCTGCAGTGATCCAGTGGGCTCTTTCCTCCCGCAATGCCAGTGCCTGGCTCCCTGCTCTGGGGATCCCACTGGGGGCTGGCTCCCGGGGCTCTGTTAGCACAGGCAGCAGGGCCGGGAGCATGCTGATGGCACCAGAAAGCTGTTGTTTGTGTGGAGTGGGGTGTAAACAGCAAACATGTCATGGGAAAGACATGCCCTGCACGGATACAAAGACTGGAAGCAAAATTGTCAGCTTTACAAAACATTCCTCCCTTGCAAGTAGAGAAACCTGGAGGTGTTGAGGCATCCGCAGCAGCTTTATTTATCCAGACGCCTCTAATGTTCATGCTTAGGCAATGTGTCTGCTGCCGAGGCTGGATCACCACATGGAGGTGGTGATCTAAAATGGAAAAAGCAACTTTTCCACAGATTTGGCAGTTTGTCATGGAGAGGAACTAAGTGATGGATACTTTCCACTGCAGAAAGGGGAACCTGCAAATGCCTGGCCCCTCAGGCACCTCCACCCTTGCTGTTGTTGCCCGGGAAGGGCAGCGGCCCTCGGACAGGAGGCTGAAAGCTCGTGAGCTCTGTCAGTGCCAGGGCCCTGCCCTGCACTGGCTCTGGTGCAGCACACGAGTGGTGGGAGAACCAGCCCTGGGTGCGCTCACACCAGTCAGGGATTGCCCAGTGCTGCCCAGCTCCTCTGGGCTGGTGCTGAGCACGTGGCTCCATCCCCTGGCTTGGACCCACACAGAGGGGCCGGGACTCAGCCCTGCTGGGCAGAACCTGCTGCCACACAGAGCAGTGGACACAGTACCCAATGTCCCAAAGGGAAAAACCTGTGGGTCACTGAGGATGATGAGGTTTGTCTCCACAAGGACTCAGCTCATCCTCGAGATCCAGAGCTCCCCCAAGGCAGCAGGATACTTCTTCCTGGAAACTCCATTCCTGCTCCCAGGGAGGAGCAGTGCCACTGCTCCCGCACCAGCCCAGGTGAGAGGCTGCAGGCAGCTCTGCTTTTCATTTTTACTCCATTGTTTCTTACGTCTGTACCGAGTTCTGGGTGTTGCACAGGAGGGAACCTGGTCCCCGCCCTGGACTGACTGCCAGGAGCCTGCGGCATCCTCGTTTGTGTCGGGCTGGCACTTCTTGCCTGTCTCTCCCTATCATCACCTTTCTTCCCAAGGAACAAGACAAGTAGTTTTCTGCAGCCGATCAAGCTTCTAGTGCTGAGAAAGCAGGAGCGATGGCTGCTAATGTCTAAGCGGTGCCGCACGCAGCCCTTCGGCTCAGCAGGAGCAACCAAGCGGAAGCCTGGGATGTCGGGGTGCAAGAGGAAAGAAAAAGGGAGTCGGGGATGGGGATGGAGCAGTCCGCACTCATACTCTGCCACAACCGGTGGGCTTCCCGGGTCAGCCTGCATGTGGGGCATCACACCCGGGACAGGCGGGGCTGAGCAGCCCCAGCCCGGCACTGAAATTTAATTCATGCGTCACTTCAAAGCTTTTCCCTCCTACTTACCGGAGGCACCGCGGCGGCCGATGGCTGCTCCTCCTGCCCTTGCCGAGGACAGAAGCGACTGCTACCGTGGGGCGGCCCCGCCGCGCTCCCCCCGGGGGCTGATGGTTCGGGCAGCGCGGCTCTGCCACCGGGCTGGGGCATCCCGGGGACCGGCCGTGACCCTCGCAGCCCCGAGCCCCGGCTGCCGCTCCCGGGCGAGGGCCGCTCACACCATCCTGCTGCTGGTCCCCGCGCCCGGGCGGAGGTTGCGCGGCTGCGGGAGGCGCCGCTCCCGACCCAGCTGCGGGGATGGAGCCGCGTGTCTCCGGCTCACAGCGCTGCTTCGAGCGGCGCAGGGCTAGCTGCGGGCGCCGAGCGGGGCAGGGCCGGGCGGGACAGCGGCACCGGGGACGGGACGATCGCACCGGCACCGGGGCCGGGCGGGGTAGGGCTCGGCGGGCAGCGGGACCGCCCCAGCCCCGCGGCAGCCCGGTCCCGGGAGGAAGGGCTGTGCGCGGCGGTACCCCCGGCCCGGCCCGGGGGAGGCACCGGCCGCCGAGCGGCCGCGGGGGCTCCGGGAGGCGCTGACGTCAGGCGGCCCCTTAAATAGCGACGCAGCCGCCGCTGCCCCGGCACTTCCCAATATCTGCACAGCTAGAAATAAAATATTTACACAACAGTCAATGCTTCCCAAAGAACAGTACAAATAAAATAACTAATCAACATGTTGCCTGTGCAATTATTTGTAGTTCTGAGATGTGGTAAGTAAGGTAAATATGGTTTCAGTTGCCCAAGTTTAATCATTCCATTTGCAGGAAATCCTTTTATAAGGATACTAAGGACTTAATGATGAAAAAAATTTCACATACTTTTCAGACTGACTGAAAGCCTTACCAAGCTCTTGCCAGTAACTCTTAGTCTATGTTTTCTAGTTAGGTCAGTGATGTAGTAGGGCTTCATTTTAAGTTAA
Source organism: Orthonyx spaldingii (assembly GCA_013397795.1). Classification (NCBI taxonomy): domain Eukaryota; kingdom Metazoa; phylum Chordata; class Aves; order Passeriformes; family Orthonychidae; genus Orthonyx; species Orthonyx spaldingii. The sequence goes on from VZTJ01006727.1 coordinate 419,974, forward strand.
AACAACATTCGAAACTTTCTTTTGGATGTCTGCATGCTTTTTCTGAACACCACCATTCCCTACTGGGAAAGGGGAAACTGCATAAAAAACACTTCCAATGCTNCCCCGCCGGCCGGCAGCGCCCCGGGGCCGGCCCGCCCGGGCACCAAGCGCCTGCCGCGGGCCATCGTGGTGGGCGTCAAGAAGGGCGGCACCCGCGCCGTGCTGGAGTTCATCCGGGTGCACCCCGAGGTGCGCGCTCTGGGCACCGAGCCCCACTTCTTCGACAGGAACTACGAGAAGGGGCTGGAGTGGTACAGGTGAGGGCGGGGGGCTGCGGGACCGGCCCCCGCCCGCCACGGGCACCCCTCGTCCCCGGCCGCCGGCCACCCCCCGTCCCGGAGCATCCCCGTCCCTACACACCGCGGGCACCCGCTGCTCGCCTGTGTCCCCTCTCCTCTCCCGGGGCTCTCGCTCTCGGTGCGGACTCGGGTCCGCGTTCTTCGGTCACTCGATGGAGCCGGCGGGGCGGGAGCGGCCGGAGCGGTACGGCGGGCGGGCGGCGGAGGCTGTCACCCGACCGCACTCAGGGAGTTTTGCTTAATCTCCTCTTGCTGTAGTGCCGTTCGCCGGAGCCCGCGGCTGCAGCCCCCGAGCCCCAGCCCTGCCGGTAGGCACCCAGGAGCCGGGACAGTGCCAGGTTTTCCATCCCGTCTGAGGAAACGTTTGCCTGGGTGAAGGGTTCTCCAGAACTCGTGCGTGCCTGTGCACGGGACGCACGGCTGTCCTCCCGCACCCCTGCTCGGTGCAGCCTGGCACGCTTCTGCTGCCGGGCGTGATCGCTGGCTCCGTGAGACGAACAGTCCCTGTCCTCTGCCATTCCATCTCTCTGAACTCGAGTTACTGTGGATCTATATGGAATCTCTAATAATTCGCAGAGGTCAGCGAGTGTGTCTCCAGCAAGAGACAGTGGGATTTTAATTTCCGTAAGGGCTTTTGTGAGGTGCTTTAGGTGCTCTGGGAGAGGCAGCAAGTGCCACTGTTAAGCGGGTCACAGCGCCCATGGGCTCCATGGTGCTGCCCACAGTTCAGCCCCTGCTCCCTGCGGTTCCCACCCGGTGTACCGGCGGGTGTTTGCTGTGCTGGTGTGGAGTGCTGGCTGCGTTCGGGCAAGGCCGTGAGGCTTCTGCTGGGCGTCGGCCTCGGGAGGCAGAGGAGGACTCGGCCTGGCCCTGGGTGCCTGCAGCTCACAGCAGGGGAAAGGACTCAGTCACTGCCAGTGCGTCGGAGCCTCATGGCCGGTGCTGGGGGCAGCCTGTGGGGCCGCACCAAGCTCGCTCGCTCACACTCCATCTTGGCAGCGGTTTCCTGGCAGAGATGTCCCTGGTTCCAAAGCGGGTCAGTGCTCAGTGGCAGGTGGGAAGTCAGCTTGACACAGTGCTCGCTCCCAGCTCTGCTTGGGTCCTGGTAGCTGGGGCTGTGCCTTGGGAGGCAGTTCAGGCACCGCATGGAGAGAACTGTCTGCAGCGCTGCTGCCCTGTGTCCTGCTGGGGTCACAGCGGACCCTGCAGCCAGGAATCTTCAGATCCTTTTGTGCCAGTACTGGTGGCAGGTGACAGGAGAGCCAAGACAGGCACAGGTGAAGCTCGCTGAAGCCATTCCCGTCTCCTGAGGCTGTCCTGCAGCATGACCACTTCCTCCTGCTCTTCAGAGAGTAGCTACAGCAATATCCTTCACCTGCTCTTGCCTCTTGGCAGGTCTGTGTCATTCCCATGCCCTCCCCCTACATCAGGCACTGTCACCCATCTTGCATCCCCTAAAAGCCAGCTGTGAGTAGCCCTGCAGCACAGGCATGTGAGGACAGTGCTCTCTGAAGGACACCCAGAGTGGCAGGATGGGTGATGGAGCAGAATATGGGTCCTGGCTGAGCCCCTCGCTCAGAGAGAAGCTGCATGGGCTCAACACCTAGGTGGGAAGCCACCCCCCCAAATCCTGAGCTGGGGTCCTCCTCTGCATCCTCGTGTCTGCGACTGATCTGGGCTGTTTGCTTCCCCTGCATGCTGTCAGCGTGGGAAATGTGGGGCTGGGAGCCTCGTGGGCAGTGCAGGACCGGACCTGTGACACTACTCCCATACAAGGTTTGGGACACAGAGCCTGCCTGAATGAAGGGACAGACTCCACCTGGGGCATTTGAGGGCACCTGTGGACACCAGGAGTGGTGCTGGTCCAGGAGGCAGGAGCTGTGTCCCCTCTCCTGACACTGTGGCACTGAGGGGCTGCAGCAGCGTGTGGCCAAGCAGACAGCCTCCCACCCTGAGCCGTAGTTCAGCCAGGGATTCTCCACAAGAAGGGACTTGTCCATGACCAGGAGGGATGCAGCCCATGGTGGTGGCAAGGGCGGCTGCAGAGCGAGGTGGGAGCAGCAGTGGGAACGTGGCCAGGTGAGCAGCGCACTGCCCCGGGGCCTGGCTCTGTGTCTGGATCGATAGGGAGATCACGCCAGAGCAGCGGAGCCTCCAAATTAGTTCAGCTAAAACAATTAAATGACACTTCCTTGGTTTTATTACCTTTTTTTTTTAAACCTGACAAATGTGCCAAAACTCAAGCACAGCGGCTGCTAAAGTATAAAACGTGGAATTGATTTTCCTCGTTGCAACTGGAGCAATTAAATGTGGAGCAGGTCTAACCCACAGCACGATAAGCTCCTGTGGCTCTGCCAAGAGCCTGGGGAGCAGGAGAGTGGGGTCCTGCCAGTGGCCATGGCCCAGGAAGGACAGAGCTGAGGCTGGGGGCAGCAGATGTGGGGGCTGTGAGGGATTGCAGGGGGCTACCTGCCAGGACCCCAGAGTGGGTGCTGCACCTGGCCTGGCTGGGGCTGTCTTCCAGCTGCTGGCTGGGGAGAGCAGATGCTGCCGTGCTCGTGGAGTGCTGTGGTGGAGCGTAGTGTCTGCAGGCAGCCCGCAGCACAGACCCCTTGGAAAGGCAAAGGTAAAGGCATTCCCTGATGTGAGCAGAGACTTTGTCTGCAGGAGCCCCTGGCAGCTGAGTGCCGTGTCCTTCCCTTGTGCCCCAGTGGGGACCCAAGTGAAGAGACGAAGTTGGTCTTTGGTGCAGATAACGTGAGAACTGAGCCCCTTTGATGCTCCAGGAGTGTTGGTTACTGTTTTCGCACGTTTTCCTCTGCCCTGGCATTTGTCTGACGCAGAGGCAGCAGAGCTAGCGGGAGGGGACACCTCCTGATCTGCCTGTCCTTGCCTCTCCAAACGTCATGCTTGCTGACAGCTGCTCTCATGGTGCCTCCTACCTCAGCTCCTGCCATGGCCTGGGGCAGCCCCAGCTCCCCCCTGTGTGAGGGGATGACACGCTGGGCAGAGCCAGACCCCTGGGCTCCCTCTGTGTGGGACCTCTGCCCGGGAGCTGCCCACTCACCGGCTCCAGACCCAGAGCCCCCGTGTTGTTTCCAGTTCCCATCAGCCTCCAATCCACCTCATTAGCTACAGATACACTACAGGAAAGATATTTTTAGCAAGGTCTGTTTTAAGACAACTGAAACCAAACAACAGCTACTGGGGAATATCGATTCATTACCAATCCTGCACTAAATGTTCAATATTGAGCTTTTTCCTGCTGCAAGTAGTGTGGGCCAATAACCTTCAATATTTTCCAGAACACAGGGAAGGTGGTGTCATTTAAATTGCCGTTAACTTTGAGTAGTGACTTTAATTGCAGCATCTCGGGGTGCAGCTTTCCTCCTTAGGATTCCTGAGTGATCCTGGCAGATGCTCCAGTGTTATTTCCACAGAGAGGGGCTTTTCCTTGTGGCTGCAGCAGCAGGCTGAGTCTGGCTCCCACCCATCCTGCTGGCTGCCATAGCTGAGCCCAGCAGTGGTGTTGGCACAGGGCAGAGCCCATCTGATTCTGCATGGACCCACCTGCCTGAATCCCCTGATCCCAGGGATGGCACTTGGGCCAAGCTTGGCTTCCCCACGTACTGCTGCGATGGGTCCCTGGAGCACGGGCACTGCTGGAGTTCTGCCCCCTGCCCCTCATCCCTGCCTTGCCTCTGGTTTGGGGTGCTCCCGGCGCTGCAGCAGCACAAGGGGGGCCGCCGGCCGTGGGCAGCAGAGCTGCCAGCGGGAGCATCGCTGTGTCCCCGCGTTCCCGGGCCTGTGGGAGGGCAGGGAAGGAGCGGGCAGAGCCGCTCCCGCTGCAGACGGCTAATTGCTCCCGGCTAATGGCCGGGCTGGCGCGCACACAAATGGGAGCCCATTAGGCTTTGCCCGGCGACACGTTTGTGGGCTTTACTGGCGGTACATTTGGGTAAAGTTAATTAGTGAGAAGAGAGGAAGGCAGCAGCTTCAAGATGCTTTGAAATTTCCTTGACTTCAGAGAGTGCCCCGGCTCTGGGGAATGGGCATGGAACCCGTGGCAGAGACTGTTGCATGAGGCGCTGCCCGGGCTGCGTTCCCTGGGCACTCCATGCCTGCGCTGCCTGTGGACAGCAGTCCTGTCTGTCCTGCCCCCGGGATGCACCAGGGCTGCCAAGACCCTCACTCAGGCCAGAGATAAGGTCATCTGGGGTGCCTAGCCTTCAGCATTAAAGATGTGTATTCTATCTCTGTTCCTTCACCGTGTTTGTAAATGCTGCAGTTTGTTCTCACCTTTGCTTTGGAAGCACCAAATCCAGCTGGTGACCTGGCACACCATGGGCTTGGCTGCCATGTGAGGCTGGTGAGAAAACGACACCAGGCCCTGGTGACCCTGGGTGTCCATGGTGGGGCCAGGTCCTGCCCGCAGTGTGTGCCCGGAGCTGGTCGGGGCCAGGGAGCAAGGGCCAGAGCTGGCTCGTAGGGCCTCTGAGTGATGGAGAGTCTCCAGGACCCATCACCGGCTGGATGGGGTTTGTGCTTGGGTGTACTGTCCATTTGCACTCACCTGGCATGGGGAGGTCACCAAGTGGCCACCGTGGCTCTGACACAGACGATTAACTTGGGAATTGCTACAGCAGCTGGGGCACATGGAGTGGTTTTAAAAATGAGTATTCAGTTTTGAAGTTTCACCTGTGGAAGGAATTGCCTTGGAAATGGGAAAGGGGGAGACTCCAGCCTGTCTCCATGAGCACAGGGCAGTACCCAGCAGGGCTGAGAGCTGGGCTCTGTGCAAGCTGTGCAGGAAGCCCTCGTCTCCTGCTCCTTCCCAGCTCCACTGCTCTCAGAGCAGACACTGGCCTTTGCCAGACCCTCCATCAGTGCTGAGCGGTTATTAAGGAAGGTGAGAGTCACACGTTGGTGTGTGTCTGTGAAGGGCAGTGGCAGTGTGCCCTTTGGAAAAGAATCTCTTGACTTAAAGGACACTGCAAGTCTCTGGAGCATTGAAATGATTAAAAATGAATCAGCAACAAAGTTAATTACTGTGTTCGCTCTGCTTTTATGCATGGAAATGTCCCTCATTAGCTGTCTGCAAGCACTGGTGTAAATTCTTTGAACATAAACATTTATTAAAGGAAGCTGCTCCATCATTAAATCCTGGCTGCTGTAGTGTGGGATGGTGGCAGCACGGCCATGGGGCCCAGCCAGCTGCTGCCAGGGCCATGGGCTCTTGGTTGGTGTTTCTGGCTGTGGGCATGATGCTGTTTCTGCAGGCTGAGGGATGCAGCCAGGCTGTCCTGCTCGCCATGGCAGTGCCCCGCTCTGTGCCAGCCAGCCCCAGCCTGCAGTGCTGCCAGTGAGGGGCTGCAGAGCAGTGCTGGGGAATCCCCTCTGTCCCCTCAGCCCCTTGCAGCCCTCAGCCAGGGCATCTGTGTCCTCAATGGCCCCTGTGATATCTCTCAGCCAGAGCTTTTTATCTTTATCACACCTTGCATTCTCACATGTTTAACCCAGTTTTGCTTAAACTTCCTGAAGCTACCAAAAGTAGCTTTGCTGGAGCTTTCATCTACCACTGCCACCCGCTCTCTTGCTGAGCAGAGAGTGCCAGGCAAGAGCTGATGGTGCTGTCAGCTGTGTGTGCACCCGTGGCAGAGCAGGCATGGCACAGTCCTGCTGGGAGCTGCGGCCAGTGCTGACTGCTGTGCTTCCTGTGCTCATCTCCCAACACATCAAGCTGCAGCTGGAGACACGCTCACAGCCCACCCTTCTCTGCTGGTGACATCAGATGGGAGAGGGGAAGTGCTGAGTCCTCACCACAGGAGCTGGCACTCGGGATTTTTTGCCAAATTAAACTGTTTTTGTGCCACTGAGCAGATGGAGCCCAGGATCGCACACGCCAACCTCTGCACACAACGGGCTGCAGCAGGCAGGGACTGACCGGGGCTGTGATGGGATTATCAATGGGCGCTGCTCTCCCCGCTCTTATCTGCAATATCTCAATTGTTTGATGAGATTTTGTACAAATTCCTCCCTGGGAGAGTGTTTCACGCATGTTCAACATCAAAGCAGCACAGCTAGTGAGGGAGCGCATGTTTCTTTAATGTGAGAGTGTTGTAGGGGCTGCAGGGTGCCCAAAGGCAGATTATAACAAAATTAATAATTCAGGGCTCGGAAAGGTGCTCGTGAGGAGTTAACCCCTTCATGCTACCACAGCCAGGTCAGGCTCTATGTTGCTCAGCCCAGCACCTCTGGGGTGGTGGGGTTGTGGGGGCTGTGCTGGCTGCCAGGGACCGCAGGGCACAGCTGGGCCACATCAGGGCACAGCAACTCCCCTGGGCTGTACCCACATGTGTCCCCATGTCACTAACATGGGCAAAAGCAACCTCTAAATCTGGGCTGAAGGGAATGTTAATGCCCATATCAAATGGCACTAAAGGGCTTTAAGAATTGGGCAACTCTAGTGAAAGTAATCTCTAATTCAGGAGAAATTAATGCTGTCCCTGCAGCCAGAGCAATGTGCTGAGCGAGTGTCCCAGCTATCCTCCCCCGGCCAGTGTCGCTCGTACATCACTGTCCCCATGCTGGCAGCAGCTGGCTCAGTGCATGCCAGGAGCCAGTGCCAAGGCCAGCTGGGGACATCAGCGGAGCCACAGGACATGTCCATGGAGCAGCAGGAGCAGCTCCTGGTTGAGCCCTGGCCATGCAGCTGTGTGGCACTGTGGGCCAGCACCAAGAGCCTTCACACCTACACATGCAAGCCTGGGCCTTAAAGCTGTGCGACGTGCTATTTGTATGCAAATAACCCTGTGACTGCAGAAGTCCAAAAATATTATTTTAAAGTCAGGTGTAATTAAGTTTGCCGTGCATTTCCCTGCTCCTGCAGCCCTGGGGATCCTGCTGTTAGTGGGAAAACGAATGCCTGGATGACATCTCTCCCCCTTGCATGGTTTCACTGGTGATTTATTTATCTCCCCATGCTGTGTTTTGTTGTCTCAGCAGTCTCTGTTGCTCAGGAGCAGCAAACACTGGGAGTCCATTTAAGAAAAACAACTCTTGTCTCATTTCAGTAATTTACTATGCAGAGGTTTTGTGTTTTTCATAATGGATTAGAACCTGTAATTTTGTATTTTGAATGCATGGACCTAATAACTCACGTAATGAAAGTCTAACAGGCTTGAGGATGAGCCATTAATGAAACAGCAGTTTTATGATTCTCCGCAATATATTGTAATAGTGAATCACTTACAGAGCTGTCCTGTGCTGATTTATGATGGAACTTGTTTGTGATGTGGAGATAGAGCCATGTGCCTGCACTGAATTAGCGCTTCCTGACAGTCATTAACCAATGGGAATTGTAATCGGGATTTATGGGGTTTGAAACAGAGCAGTGGGAAAGGCCAATTAAGCGCCATCCATGCTCAGGTACCTCAGTAAACCAGCCCTGCTAATTTATGCTGACTAATTAGTTTGTTTTCTCTCAAATTAGGAAGCTGGTCAAGAGCGCGTGAGGGTGCGTGGGCTGGTGCCCTCGGCATGTGCTGCCACTCCCCGCAATGTCCTGGGTCTTCCATCTCTATCCTCTTGTCACACAGGGTGTTGTGGGCTGCCGTTGCATCTCCTTGCAGTTAGGTCTCTCATCAGCCCAAAGCTGCTGGCCATGGGCCATGTTTTAGGGACGCTGGAGGTGCCAGGTCTCAGTCACAGCACTGACACAGCCTCGGAAGCATCGTGGCGCTGGCGTGGCCGTGGCGGCTGTGCCGGGTTTATCACAGGGATAACTCAGCCCTGTGCTCTCTGGTGGGATGGCTGCAGACGGGTGCTGTCAGAAATGGCTGCAGAGAGGGACGGTGTGCTTGCTTTCCCTGGCTGCTGCTGGCCTGAAACTTGCTGGGGCACCCAGGGCTCCACGGCTGGTGAAGTGACTGCGGTACCAGCACCAGGTCCCTGTGCAGGGGCGAGCACCCGCTGCGGGGCCCAGCCTGGGGGTGTGCAGTGTGGGGGGACTCACAGGGAGCTCCACAAGCCGAATTTGGGCTGTGCCTGCTCACACCACAGCAGCTGCTGCTGCCACAGGGTGTGGCTGGGGTGTAGATGCAGCAGAAGGGTGCTGGTCTCATCCTGGCTGCCAGCACTCCCTGCCCGCTCCAGCCAGGCATTCCCTGCCTGCTCCCTGCCTGCTCCAGCCAGGGGACCAACAGTGCCATGAATCCGACTGCAGTGGATTTGATAGTTTACTCTAGTAATACAAGACCAATTTATAAATCTTTCCATCCCATTAGTTTTTATTTGATTTGGATGTTCAGATGTCAAAGCAAGTGATTTAATTACTGCTAAGCTGGGTTGCAGGGATGCTGCATTTCCCCCAGTCTGGTTCTCCTTCCCTGGCCTGCAGCCCAGCTCCCAAGGCCAGAAAAAGATGGGTGTACCCAGGAGCCCATTTGGAGCTCTTGGACCTGGTCGGGCCCTGATGGGGTGGGTGATACCCTGGTGGCTATGAACCCCACATGCCTGGGCAGCCCCTTGCCCCAGCTCCCACAGGCAGAGTGGCACAGCCCCCTGGCGCCTGTCCATGGCTCCTTGTGGTGGTGGTGGTGTGGCACAGCCATCACATTTCTGCATCCTGGCACCGGACACACACTTGCTACTGTGTGTGTGGAGCTGCTGGTGCCCCTGTCCTCTGCCCAGGCTGGGATGGATCTGGAAGTCATCCATGGTCAGGGTCCTCCACTGTAGTACTGGAGGGATCTGTGCCTGCTTTGTCCCACTCAGAGTGGACATGTTACCAGCCCCAGGGTGCAGTCACTACCTCCTGGTGCCTGTCCTGGCTCCTTCCTTACCATCACCTTCTGCTTTACTTGCAGGAGCCTGATGCCACGAACGCTTGACAGCCAGATCACAGTGGAGAAGACCCCCAGCTACTTTGTCACCAAAGAGGCACCACGGCGGATCTTCAACATGTCCCGGGACACGAAGCTGATCGTGGTGGTGCGGAACCCGGTCACCCGCGCCATCTCGGACTACACACAGACGCTCTCCAAGAAGCCAGACATCCCCACCTTCGAGGGGCTGACCTTCCGCAACCGCAGCCTGGGGCTGGTGGACACGTCCTGGAACGCCATCCGCATCGGGATGTATGCCGTGCACCTGGAGAGCTGGCTCCAGTACTTCCCTCTCTCGCAGATTCACTTTGTCAGTGGGGAGAAGCTGATCACGGACCCAGCAGGGGAGATGGGCAAAGTCCAGGACTTCCTGGGCATCAAACGGGTTATCACAGACAAGCACTTCTACTTCAACAAGACAAAAGGCTTTCCGTGCCTGAAGAAGTCAGAGAGCAGCGGCTTACCTCGCTGCCTTGGCAAGTCCAAGGGCAGGACTCATGTGCAGATAGACCCCGAGGTGATCGAACAGCTTCGGGACTTTTATAGACCTTATAATATCAAATTCTATGAAACAGTTGGGCAGGACTTCAGGTGGGAATAAGTGTTCAGGAGCGGAGCTGCAGTGACATGAAGCTGCAGTCTTCTGTGAGGGGGGCCCAAGGGGCTGGAGCCATGACCCCCCTCAGCCCATCCTGCCCAGAACTGAGAGCAGAGGCAGACAAAGGGTTTCCTTGTCCCTTAGGAGTCTGCAATGCTCCAGAGTGAATCAAGATAAGGAAGACTCAGAGTCCTGCTGCAGCCACCAAGCTAAGGGATTAGTGCCCAGCGAGTCAGCACTGCCTGTCCCAGCAAGTCAGCAGTGACGTGGCTTCCTCTGTGGTGTCCTGTTTGCTTTTAGCACCACATGGTCCCCAGAGCCACAGTGATGGCCCCGTCCTGCAGGCTTTATTCAGGCTGCTCCAAAGCACGTCCCTCTGTGTCCCAAAGCAGATGCGTGCTCCTGGACGGTGGCAGTGGGACTGTCCCTGCCAGGCCACGTCCTGGGCAGGCAGAGCTCCAGCCACTCCACTTGGTCACTTACATGCCATGTGTACCCATGAGGACAGTGAGTTGTATCTGCTTGACAAAGAAGTCTATGGAAAATGTTGTACTGATATTTTGTCCTGTGAATAAAGCACAGAATCCTGCTGTTACGGGTACTTTAGTGGCATTAGTTTCCTTGTTCAGCATGTGATCCCTTCATGTAAATAAAGTGGCTTCCACCAGTCCGTATGCATGGGCTGTTCTTAGGACAGGGCTGGGCAGCCCCTGGGCAGAGTTGGGGGGAGCTGTGGGGAGCCCCCACACCCATGGGCAGGCAAGGGAACGGGCAGGGGCTCGGGCAGGACAGGGATCAGCCCCACAAGACCGAGGGAACCCGCGGCACAGCTCTGCCTGGGGCTCCCCAGGCTCGTACTCTGGCACGGGGCTGGGGATGTCTCAGAACAATGTACAGTGGCCCTGTGGGGATGCAACACACCATGGAACTATTTGCAAGACCTTACTGCGAGTGATTAGTAACCAGTGAGCTCTAATAGGAAAAAATTGGAGTTAATTAGTGGACACCTAAGAGAGCCCCATCTGCATCTCTGCCACTGCCAGTTGCAGGGGAAGACACAGCAGTGAGGGGACGCAGAGGCAGTTATGGGCAGGTGGAGGGAGAGATGGGAATTAATGCCCATTGACAGGAAAATGGGATATTTGCTTGTATGATTTTTCCTTTAAAGGAGAAAAATATTCACAGCGAGGCTCACAAATCCCAGCCTCACAGTAGAAAAGCCATTTCCAATCCACTCCAAGCAGGCAGAAGGTGCCAGGTTAGATTGATCCTCCTGACAATACTGTATTAGTGGGAAATTAGAGCTGGAGCCTGAGGAAACTGCTGCGATATCAAACAATTACTTTACATTTGTCCTTACAAATGCAGGGAGCAGAAATGTGCTTAAATCAAGTATTAGCTTTCCAAAGGGTGAGCAAATGAGGGCTCAGGAAGGGCTGTACTGAAAATGCAGAGCACATTAGGAGCTCTTAAAAATGGCTTTAAAAGCCTCAAGCAGGCAATCTGCATGCCAAGGAGGCAGAGCAGGGTTTGATGAGGATGGAAGGGTTTGGTGAGGACGTGGAGTGGTGCTGGTTTGGTGACCCGATGCCGAGTAGAGGGCCTGCCAGAGGGAGACCCCTGCTCACCCAGCTTGGATTCTCCCCACCCAGGGGACAGAGGCTCTGCTCTCAGGGCTGTCACGCGACGCTTCCCAGCCGTCCCTGGCGCAGCACATCCCGCGGCCCCGGCTGCCCCCACCACACGGCCACCGCCCTCATGTGCACCGTGTTTTGATGGGTTCACTCAGGCCTGAACCCCAGAGAGTAGATGTTTAATATTTATCAGCTCATAAATAGTTAAACATAATGAATGTGATTTAAGCGGTCCCTGATCCTACTCCACTGAAGAGCTCTTGAGACAAGCTGGGCCAAGGGAATCCTTCACTGGCCTATTCACACAGCTGGCACGCGCCCTGCCCAGAAGAGCAGAGCCACTGGTACATCCGCAGGAGTCACAGCACCACTCCTGCCTAGAAGCAGCCTCTCCTCCCAAAATGGCCCCCTCCCCACTGGGACCATCGCAGGACCTCCCAGTCAAGGATCTTATCTTTGACACAGTGTCCCTATTAGTTATTCACCCCGCCTGTCTCCTGATGATGAGACCCTGACCCAGGTGGGAGGTGCCCTGGGAGCTCCGTGACTCCGGTGTCTCCCCATGTGTGAGCAGAAGCTGCGTCTCTGGACCAGCATGTTAAATTCAGTCCTGGTATTTCCAGGTGCACCAGTAGCATTGTTCATCCCTCTGACCAAGGCAGAATCACAGCGCTGTGAGCACCAAGAAAATTTGATTAACTTCTTATTAAGTTAATATGATTCAATTTCAACTATGGCTCCATGTTTACTGGCAGCAGGCAGAGCTCTGGGAGTGACTGTGGGGGACTCCCAGCCCTGTCCCCCCACTGCAATGCTCGGCAGTGTGCTCCTAGCATGCCTCCTTCCACGCACACAGAGCAGGCAGCAAATAAATATGCTTATTAACAGAAGCCTCCAACCCCTCGGAGATGATGGATGCTCAGGGGCAGCTGGGATTTAGATACATTCAAGTAGGTCAAGTTTCCTCCTATTATTTCATCAGGCTGCAGCAAGGAACAGGAACACGGGGCCGGTTGGACTCAGGGCTCTGTCGCTGCTGCCCTGTACAGCTGGGTGGGTACAGCTCGGTGGGTACAGCTGGGTGGGTACAGCTGGATGTCACTGGGTGATGCCAGGACCCACCTGCCCCAGGCAGCACAGAGACACAGCGGGTTCCCCTGGTGGCAGCTCTGTACCCGTGGTGACCCCGGCACCACAGGCTCCCCTCCACAACACATCTCACCAACAGGCCCTGGGGGCTGCGCCCCACTGCCAGCCCTCCCCTTCTCCACAGGAAACCTCCAACCTCTCCCAGAAAAGTCATCCCCACAGAACTCGCAGATACCGTCAGCCTCCGACCCCTGGTACGCTTCCCTTGCCTCCAGCCTCGCTGTCCTGCCCATGGGCACTCCGAGGGCACAGGAGCTGCCTGCGGGCACAGGTCCCCAGGGGAACATGAGTTGTGCAGAGCAGGAGCCGTCTGTGCCTGCGGCTGCCCGCCCAGCCCGGGTGCCAGCCTGCTCCCTGCTGACCTGCCCCTGCTCACAGTGGATTAACACATTTGATTTGCTTCCTAAGTTTTCCAAGTTCCTCTCCAAGCCCTGCCCAGTGTTGCACGAGCAGGTGCGTGTAGCAATAAGATGACCTGATGGCATCAAAACTGTACTGAAGTCTAGGCATCACTGCATAATTCATTACCTGACAGCTAATTAGCCGGCTGGTCCAATTAGTGATTCCTGTACAGCCAGGACTGCGAGTGCAGGCAGCAGGGGACTGGCACTCGCAGCAGGCGGGTGGCTGAGAGGGCTGACACTCGCCTGTAGCTGTGGGGGCTGACACTTGCCAGTGGCCATGGGGCAGCTCATGGGGTCCATGGGGTGTCAGCTGCCTGGTGGACCTTCTGCCAACAGATGGTGGTGGGTGTCGCATCCCAGTGCTGGTCAAATGCACTTCAGCCCTGGCTGGGGCTCCTCCCAGCCCTGTGGGACACTGACCCCACAGTGGTCCTGCAGACTGGCCCCGGGATCACTGCTGCCAGTCCCAGAGGGAAAGGGGAGCTGGTGGGGCTCACACCATGTGATGCTGAGTCCCAGCCAGCCCTGAGCCACAGCATGAGGCCAGGTCAGCGCAGATCCCCTGTTGTGAATAAGCGTTTTAAGATTTTAAGGGACCTTAACACACTCATTCACGACATGCCCGCTCCCCGCAGCTGGCTCCTGGAGCGAGCACGGTGCGAGGACAGCAAACCGTCTCCGGCACGCTCCAGTGGCTGGAGATAAGGACAGCTTAGGGATAAATATTTACCCAGTGACTGAATGGATTCAACTGAGTTCATTCCTATTAGAGAACCTGTTAGTAATTATCTGAAGACTCGTTATTACCTGGAGACCTATAATCTCCCACAGTAATGAGTTCAAGTGGCTCCTGTGGCATATCAAACAGGAAAGGGAAGGTGGGAAGGGGCCGCTGCCATTGCAGCAAGGGCAGGGCAGGGCTCAAGGACAATGGGGCCGGCTTGGCTTTGGGCAGCTGACACTGTAGCACCCTCATGGCCACGGGGCATGGAGCTGCCACTTCGCCTCCCTGCAGCAGCTCAGGGGCAAGCCCTGGGTAGAGCTGAGAGAGCTCAGAGGGGCAAAAACTGAGACTTGAATGGAAGTGCTGCATCCCCAGCCAGGCGTGGCTGCCAGGGATGTGCTGCAGGACATGTCCCCTGTGCCAGGCATGGGTGAATCCCAGCTCTAGGGGCAGCCCCGGTGGTGGGCTCTGTGCCCACAGAGCTGCACTGTGGCTCGGCAGCATTGTCCCAGTCCTGCCACCCGTAGGGACTAATTCTGCAAACCTGTACCAATTTTGTGTGATTCAACTAAAACAAAGTAACTGAAGAGCAGGATGCAAGGCAGGACAGATATTGACAGATCCCACAGCTGCAAGGGAGGAAAATCTGCTCCTGGGACACATGTCCGGGTTCCTGCATGTTAGCAGAGGGATGGTCCCCGCTGCCATTCAGTGCATGTTCATCCCCATGCCCATCCCCATACCCTGCAGGGCACAGCAGCTCCGTGCCACAAGTGTGCAGACGCCCAAAACAGCAACAGAGGAGGGAAAGTGCCCAGGAAGGACTGAGATGAGTTACTCTGCTCCCAGTCCTGTGAAGGATCCAACCTGACAGCCGAAACAATCCATCTCTCCTTGTCACACGCCATGGACCCCTGGCCAGGCATGGTGATGGTGGCAGCTGAGCAGCCAGTGCCCGGGCTCATACCAGGCTCCATGATCCCTCCTCTTTGCTCCTTCCCTCTCCACCTTTCCGGAGTGTTGGCAGGTCCTGATGGATTTGTGTGTTTTAAATACATGTCTTTATTTATTTAAAATACACTACTTTTATTTAAAGCACCCAAAGAGGCTAATGCTCAGCCCCATCTCTGCCTGCCACAGAGCTGCCATGTGACAGTTCTGTGTTTAGTCACAGCACTGTTATGAGACCAATCCAGTCATTAAGCTCTAATCTCTAAAACAAAGATAAAATTACGTGATTAAGATCTAATTAAAGTCTAACTACCAGCACCATGAATCACTTCAGCACAACTTTAATGGATGCCTTTCAAAGCCATCATGCATTTGGTTTCCTTCTGTGGCCAGTGATTTCCCTGCAGGGACTGGGTCTGCTCAGGCTGATGTTTGCTCTCGCTGGCTCTGATTTGGCTGGGGACCACTAAAAATGTTTACATGTGAGCAAGGAGCTCGAAAATCCATTTCTAACCAGACAGAAAATTTCATTTGACAAGCTCATTCAGATGTGCTGTGTCTCTGCAGAACTGAGTGGAGCAGGGGGGCTCCTCACTCACCGCCAGCCCCGGCCTCAGCCAGAGACGATCACCTCAGCACTGCCATGTGCTTGGTGTGGCACACAGGATGCTTGGTGCCCCAGTGGCTCAGTGCCTGGATGGCTGGTGGCCAGAGCAGCACTAAATGCCATTAGCTCTCCTTGAGGAGAAAAAGCAAATGAAAGGCTTCCTTGTAGCTCTTGTGTTGTCCACCCTGAGGGACAGCCCTATAATAAAGTTGATGGAGAATATTGTCATTTCCCTTTTTCCCAGCAAATCATTGTCTGTCGTTGTCCCAGTGCTGTCCCTGCCAGACCTACACAAGCATTTTAATGCCCTCGCTCTTGTGCTTGCATCTTGTCAAGGCAGAGACTCTGCCAAGGGCTGCCTCTACCAAAGGGCTGCCTCCCTGGGACCAGCAGTCCCGGCAAAAGTGCAAGTCCAAATTATTAGTGCAATAGGCACCCCACTTCTAACAGCATCCTGTCCAGGGGAGCAGCTGAGGGATCATCCCACCTGCAGCCTCACAGCTCCACGGGATCAGCCAAGGGATCATCCATCCCACCCGCAGCCTCACAGCTCCACGGGATCAGCCAAGGGATCGTCCATCCCACCCGCAGCCTCACAGCTCCACGGGATCAGCCAAGGGATCATCCCACCCGCAGCCTCGCAGCCCTGCAGGAGCAGCTGGTGGCACACGATGCCAGCACAGCTGCTGGGGTGGTTCCTTCCCTCAGGTAAGCACTGTGACACCTGTCCCCAGGGGCTCTGCAGTGATTGTCAGCGTCCAGGGCAGGATGCTCTGCACCTGCCAGCTGAGGCAGTGGCTGCCACCCCGCCCATGCCACTGCCAGCACTGCACAGGTGGGAACACAGCCCCATCAGCACCAGCTGCTCTGTGGATTCATCACACCCACAGGAAGGTTTAGGGTGAAGACAGACCAGCATTTCCCTCGGGGAGAGCACATCAAAACGGCTGCTTCCCTGTTGCTCACCCATGTGGGACAGATGGAAATGGGTGTTGCAGGGAAACAAGACAAAGAAAACTTACAGCCCCATTTAGGTTTGTTCTCTGTCTTTTTTCAGCAGAAGGATGTGTAGTTTTCCTGACGGTGGCACATTAAGTGCACACGCATCCTCTGGGGATGGAGGCTCTGCAACAGGTACCTGAGAGGCTCAATAGGAGAGAAGATTATCATCATTAATCACCACTGGGAAACGAGGCACTTTCTACAAACTGCAGCCCTGTATAATGGTGATTGTGTACACATGAAGCAATACATCAGGGGAATGATCCCTGGATGACTCAGCCAACCAGAGGAGATAAAAAAATTGAAATTCAAGAGTGCTGCTGGCTTACATCTTCAGAGGGATGGGCTTCCTGAAAACACTCATTCCAACGCAGCAGGGCTCAGAACTGGGTCGTTCCTGTTCCGAGCTCGACAAACACACCCTCTTGGCTTTGGGAAGTACAGAACAGCAGCAGGACAGGCCCAGGGGACAGGCAGGGTCATGGCGCCCATGGAGCTGCCACGGGGGATCTGGGTGTCAGTGGCTCCCCTCACCCCTGTGCCAGGCCACAGGCACTCACTTATGGCCACTAACAAGCTCTGGCTGCTCCAGCTACCTGCTGAAATTAACCTGAGCCAGCCTGCCTGCAAACGCACAGCTTAGCTCAGGGTCCAGTGTGACCTTGTCCCATCTGCTCAGGCTCTTGCCTGGCTGCAGAGCTGGGGTGAGCGTGTGGCAGTGAGCAGTGTTGCACTGCAGTGGCCAGTGTCAATGTTGTTGGTTCCCCTGGCTGCAGGTGACTGGGTGGTTATGGAAGGCACAGGGGGTTTACACCTGGCTAGGCCAGGAAGAGACAGACTGGCATTGGATTGATGAGGGGAAAGGAAGGGAAGAGCGTTGGCACTGGTGGTGTGGGGCAGAGGATGCTGCAGGACAGCACCACACCCCTCCCTGCCAGCTCCAACAGGCCATGGCTCACCTCCACACCAGGACAGGGGCTGCCAGGGCAAACTTCAAAAGGGGGAGAAAATGTTATTTCTCAGAGTTAATATTCCCTTGCGGATCTCATTCTGCTCATTATTCTGGTCGTTACTTAAGCAGCAGCTGCTCGTCACTCGTGGTTCGGTGGTGAGAAGGGCTGAGTGCAAGAGGCTAATTTATTTTCTTTTAGTGCTTCTCATCCATGGCAGCCCCTGGCTGCTCCTCACCACTGGAAACCAACCGGAGGCATTTCAGATATTTCTAATGTATGACAGCAACTGGGAAACAGAAATTACCCTCTCTGAAATAATTCCTGAGACAGATTTCTTTTGGCACTTTGCAATGAAGACACGGAGGAAACACGAGCTGCATGTACTAGTTTGCTTTTCCTGGGCAATTTATTAGCCCCACCATCTGGTTAGACCTTGCTTGTCTCCCCAGACAAACACACCTCATTGCAGGGATAGCACCTGGAAGCACCTGGGAGAGCAGAGGAGACACGAGGGGCTTCCCACTCTCCATGGCCTCAGTGCTCCAGCACCCCTGGCACCATCACCACTGGCACTTTCTGCCATGCAGGGCTTTGCTGAGCCAGGCTCCAGTCTTGATAGTGCTCCTCTGATACTGGGGGAGTGTAGTGGCCCCATAGGAAGGACAGTGGGTCCCTGCCAATGTGTCCTGCCCTGGAGCCCAGCCCTGCAGCAGGGTGTTAGCTGCAGGGGGCAGCAGGACTCAGTCCCCTCCTGCTCTGGCCATCCTCCAGCTGGTTCCCTGGTTCCATCCATGAGGAGCTGCTGGAATCGTGTCATGTGATGGGTCCCCGCCGAGATCCAGAGCAGGAGACAAATGACCTGCCCAGGATGTGTTGCCTTCGCTCCACCTGCTCAGCCCAAATGAAATTAAAATATTGACAGAAACAATTTCCAGAGGGAAATTGAAAAAGTTAGTGGCAGTGCTGGAGCCAAGCACTGCCTGCAGCCCGGCTGCCTGTCATCTTCCCAGGCAGTGTGGGACAGGCAGCACCCTCCAGCAGGCAGCACCCGTGGGTGCCCAGACATAGGGCAGCGAGTGCTCTGGCCATGACATGCCACCTGCACCGTGGGAGCTCCTGCCAGGGCACCAGAGATTTGGGCACAGTTTCTGCTGCTTTTGCAACACTCAGAATCATTTTCACATAATAGTTTGAATAAATAAAGCGAACTTTACATTTTCTGCACACACATGTTTTCCCCAGAGAGCCAGTGCTGTGGGGAACGATGTGCTTGCTCCCATGGCAGCCAGGTGATTCCCTGCCCCGGAGCAGCAGGAGCAGCACTCGTGTCTCTCCCCCACTCACACTGCCCCAGCACTGAGAATTCCTGCCCCAGGGCACCACTGCTCTCACACCTGGACAAGGACACAGCTCCCCAGGAAGACATCGCCATCACTACCCAGCTGCAGAGCAAGACTTTCCCTCCCAGTTCCTCAGTCCCACATTCTAATCCATTTTCATCACTTTTTCCCCAGGGCATTGTGGCACTGAGGGAAACACAGGCCATTTCTGTGCCACCACCAAACTCAGAACCTCATCAAAGAATGAAATCAGGTCGGTTTGACAGGACTTACTTCTGCTCAACCACGCTGACAGGCATGAATTTATATTCCCAGGCTCTAATTCTCCCATTAATTGAATTTTGCAGTGATTTTTCCACATGTTTGCCCAGGATTAATGTCAGGCTAATTGGATGCAGTTGTCCGAGCCATCTCACTCACTCACTCTGCTGTCTCTTCATATATCTTCTCCTCCCACCCGACACCATGCTCCAGCTCTTCAGGATCGAGAGGGAAGCTCCAAGGGGAGCTGCTTCTGACTCTGGTTTAAACCCCCTCTTATGGCCCGGCTGTCCAGGACCCTGCAGCAGCACCCAGCACCAGCACAGCACTCGCTGCCCGCCCAGCACCCACCACAGCTCACCCCCTCAGCCCAACGCAGCTCAGGGTTGGCACGCTTCCCTTCATCCTCACCATCCTCTGCACGGCATGAGCAGAGCAGCAGGCGATGCTGCCAGAGTTAGATGGGCAGGCAAGGAGGGGACACCCAGCACCGGCAGCCACACTGATGGAGCATTCTCTGAAAATCCCCTGTGACCACAGGATCCCAGCCCAAGGGATGTCCTGCACCAGACACTGGACATGGCTGCCTGCCTGGGGCCACCCCAGACTCGCCATGGGGACAGCCATGGGGACAGCCATGTCCCCCACAGCCTCAAGGACAGACATGTCCCCCATGGGATAAGTGGCACATGTGGCACAGCCCACCCTGCTGCTCTGCACACCAGTCCTGGAGGGCTTCCAGAGCTGCTGCTTTCCTTGTACCTTTTTTTCCCACTTGAAACCTTCTTCTTGAGTATTTAATAGATAATTTGCATCTTGCAGATTCATTTTTTAGAAACTTTTTAACGAAGGTGCTTGGCTGCACACATACCTGAGTGTGCCACCCATCCTGGCTCACACCATATAAACCGCTGCTACTTGTGGAAAAGCTAATTAAAGGTAATCATGAAAACCTCATTAGTCCTCATTTACATAAGTTACACAGAGAAATTTCATAACCTTTGATCCCGGCCATCACAGTCCATTAGACATGTCTGCACACTTAGTTCAAAGGCAGAAGCACATCTCCACCCCTGCACAAGCCAAGCCCTGAGCTCTGCTCTCGGCCACACCGAGAGCTCTGGGCCCGGCTGCTTCAAGCGCAGCTGGCAGAGGTCTGGGCTGGCACATGCCAACATGCACAGCAAGGTGAGTGTGTCCTGCAGCACAGGCACATCTGCATGGCCCTGTCAGCACGTCCTGCCTGCCCTGAGCATGCCCTGAGCATGCCCTGAGCATGCCCTGCCTGCCCTGCAGGAGAGCACATCCTGAATCGCACAGGACCTGACCCTGTCCCAAGAGGTGTCACCTCTGTCACCCCCACGTGACACAAGGCTTTGCCCCGGCCCCAACTCAACTGTCCAGCAGCAAGAGCAGCACTGCTGGAGAGAGGAAAGACAAAAAAATGCCCCTGGGAAACACCAAGTTTCTGTTCCCTGCACATTTCCATCATCTCCAGCATGAGCCTCGTCATCACCTCAATAACCTGCATTGGTGGCTACACTGGGGCTCAGCACAGCAACTGGTGACAGTGACAGATGCACTGCCAAGGTGCCCACAAGCCACCATGTGCCAGCACAGCCCCCTCACACCCAGCAGACCCATGGCCTCTCATGCTCCTGGTACTGCAGCAGTGCAATTAGGACCTGTCATGCCATAAAAATATTGGAGCATTAAATGTATTAGATAAAACTCCCTCTGCTATTAAAGTAGCTCACGTCCTGGAAATCTGAGCAGTGAGCAGTACAATTTCACCCAGTGATAGGACTGGATTAAGTTCTTCCCACAAAAGCCTCTTATTGTATGAAAAAGACCATTAGCAACCATCGAAATCAATAGGGACTGGCCCCGGTGCTGCAGCCCCGCTCAGCCGGCACCGCCGATAGCACCAGTTAGGGTGGGGCTCCTGCACCAGCTCTGCAGGAAGGAGCTGGGCTGAAGCCGGACTTGGTGCTGTCCTGCTGCCAGCACTGGCAGCTGGTTGGGAGGGACAATCCACCAGCCCAGGGAAGTCTTCCCAGCAGCCAGCCAGAGCTGCCAGGCACATGCCAGGGTGATGCAGAGCTGTCAGATGGGAGCAAGACTGCAGGGCACTTCTCATCCTTCTCCCCGCTGGGGCTATTCAGCTTTTTTCACTGCAAACAGGGCTGGGAGCTTTTCCTCTGAGCCCCTACAAATGGCCATTCTGGAGCCCTCCACTCGAGGAGCCAGGCTGGGATCTCGGGGGCCACGGGACTGTGGCAGCAGGACCTGGCAGCAGCACGGCAGAGGGTGACCCCATCAGGGTATCACCAGTGCCCTGCCTGCCCTGCCAGCACCAGCCTAAGGGTGAGAACTACGTCACATCCCTGCTGTTTTCCATCTCCTTCCAAAGACATTAGGTTTATTTTCAGTGGCTCAATTTTGGGCTGAGTTGGGTGAAAAGCATCAGGCCAAGACAGAATGTAGCAAGCCTCATGAAAAAATATTTGCTCAACGGGATTTTCCTGAATTTCTGCAAAGTAGGCTCCTTTGCTGCCTTGTCCTAAATCAGTGAGAACAGAACCCACTGTGTCAGGGGACAGAGGCCACCAGTGAGCAGCTCCCCCTTTCTCTCACCTTCCATCTCTTTCCTATGGCTCCCCAAATCCCATCCAAACCCTGCCACCTGCACAGAGCTGCCAGCTCTGGTAACAAGAGTTTAAAAATTAAACAGTCTCTTAAAGTGAGAGGCTTGAGGCTGAATTCTCAAAGTAGGAATGCACTGGGGGGGAGGCACAAGAGGATGATCATGCGAGCGGCTCTGAGGAGAGATGCGCTCCGGAGCAGCCAGCACGGACTCTCCTGCTCTCGGGAGCACACAGACCCTCGGGCTGTGCCAGCGTGTGCACAGCAGCAGCTCAGCAGAGGCCAACCACGCAAAGCAGCCCAGGATGTGTTACACTCTCCCCATTGTATTCCCTCACATGGTGTGAACAGCAGTGGCAGCCAGAGCAAGCGCCAGGCCAGGGACAGCACATACCCAGCCAGCCCCAGCCCTGCAAGCAGCAAGACATTCCTGCCCTCCATTTTGGGGGACCACAGGCCCCCAGAAAGTGCCATGACCTTGTTGGGGCATCCCAAAGTCATCACTCCACACTGGGTGGGCCGGGGGAGAGGTGCTACCGGGATGAACACATGGAAACATGATTCAAAAATACTGTCACTTCAGGGAAAAGGGGAACCGTTGGGGAGGAGCTTTATGGATGAGTTTCTAACAGGTCCAACAGTTACCCAGTTCCACACTTTCCTTAAGCCTTTGTAGAGATCTTAATTTCTTGTGAAATTCGAGTAGCAAATGAGTTTGGCTGCTCAGCCATACAGTGAAAGTAGCTCAAATCCATGAGCTCCATCCAATGGCCCAGGAGCACCAGCCTGAGGGAGCACCGTATAACAGGACATGAGCACTGGAATCCAGATAGACAGGGAAACACGGGGCGAAGTTTGGTTATAATATGTCAAATCTCACAGAGTACATCAGGATCCATCCAACACTGGTACACGAATGAAAATGCTTCCCTCGCTGCTCCAGGTTGTGTCATGGCCTGTTTGCACTGGTTCCAATTTCATTGCAATTTGCTGCCGTCCAAAAGCAGAATAGGAGTTGTGGGGCCAGCCAGGACCTCAGCCACCTGGGTGGGTGGGAAACAGCTCCTCTGAAGTGCCCTGGGCTGGATTTCAGCCTGGTCTCCTGCTCCCCACAGGGGATGCACCTGGGGGCACAGGTACAGCCATACCCTCAGCCAGGGCACTGGCCTTGAAATGGAATTTCCAATGATCCTCCCAAGGGTAATTCACACCCTACAACATACAGATGCAACACGCAAGTGAGAAGGAAAAAGTTCCCTGGGTTTTTAAAACAGCAACAGCAAGTGAGGGCAATACATTATTCAAAGGCTTTTCCAAGGAAAGAAAATAATTTCAGCTTAGTTAGCTTTTTAGGACATCCTAGCAGAGAGCAGGGAGCGCTGTGGGCAGCAGGGCAGGCCCTGGAGCGGGGCGATGCTCAGAGCCTGCGGCGCCAGGCACGTGGCACCGGCCCTGAGCACCACGGGGCCACGGGTCCAGCCCAGCGCCGGTGACTCTGGACACAGCACGAAGGAGACACGGGGCCACAGTGCCCAGCTCCATGCAGGGACAGGCTGACGGGGTGCTGTGGGAATGCGCTGGTGACGGAGAGTGCGGCGCAATAGGCACTGTGGTGCGGGCACGCTGATGAATTAGGTGTCAGTGGGTTTAATCCAGAGTCATTAGCCATGCTGAACGTTCGCATATCATTTGTTAAACTAATGGATCGCTGGAGGTCATTCGGTAATAAGAAAGGGAGAGGAGGGTTATTAGTTTTTATCAGACATTAATTGGCCGAAATCGATTACTTGTTTGGTGTCTGCAGTGTTGTGGGGGCGCTTCCCCAGCCGCACCCCGTGCCCGACAGAGCCCAGGGGCAGCGCGGCTCCCTCGGGCCAATGCCATCGAGCGGCTCCAGCCCCGTGCTCCCCACCAGCTGGGCCCAGGGCCTGACGAGGGGCACCCTGCACCCCTCCCCAGGGCAGCACCAGCAGCAGCGGACCCGCAGCTCTCCCCATTTTCCCAGTCCTCCAAATTCCCCCGGCTCCCCCAGCTGTGGCACGGAGAAGCAGAAATGAGCTGGGAACCACTCAGGTGATGTCACATTTATCTAACAAGTTTCCAAATGAAAACTAGCATTTGGACTTACTGCATTCAGGCTCAAAATTTGATTACATTTTTCTACAGCTGTAAATCTGCTTTCCTTTCTGCAACATTATTATTAAAGCCAGTATTGAATTGGTGGTGTGATACGTAAAATTTCAATCCTGGCTTTGACATTCCAGGAAGTTAAAAACCAATTACAGTGTGTGCTTTGCCTCAGGACAGAATGAATCATTGAACACAGCCACTTCACCGAGAGAAATTAAAGGCTGAAGCAGCAACATGGGGAAGGTATTACGTTAAAAATCAAAGGTCAATTAAAGAAAAACTGAGTCTATTTTATTTTTAATATTTTGCTTACATTTTCATTCCTTTCTGATGAACAAGGAGGCAAAATAAACCTGCACTTGTATTTATTTGCCAGGTAATAAATCCGGGCTGAAGCTGGTTTCAGCAGCTGAGAGAAAACATTGAGGTGATAAAAACTCCCAATAACCAGCATTAATCTCACTGTAACGAAGCCAGCACAGCAATAGGGCAGCACCTGCCCTTCCTGCAGCAGCGGCCACCCCCACAGCAGAGCAAGGGGTATCCAGGGGACAATGTCCCAGTCACCATCACGCTGAGCCCACAGGGCCCCCTCTTGGCCCAAGCTTGGCTGGGCCACATTGGGACAGGCAGCACCAACTGCAAAAGGTGTGCAAGGGGGTCAAAGCAGGCACAGTGGAGTGCAAAGAGCTTCGTGTCCCACAGCCAACACTTTCCTTGGGACTGTGGAGCCCACCGGAATACAGGGGGTGGGGAAGCACCACAGGTCCCGGTGGCACGACCAGCCCCACAATACAAATCACTTCATAAATCAGTGAAGCACCTGCCCACCTCCCTCCCTGAGACCAGGGGCTCTGCAGAGCTCATGTCACAACCCATGAACCCCTCCAGGACTGGAGTGCACCGTCACCAAGTTCCTCCTACCCAGGCATGACAGGAGCTCTGATTCCATGGGCAGGATCAGTGCCACCCGGCCAGGGGCAGGTATTTACCGATGTCACCAGAGCAGTGAGCGGGGCAGTGGGTTGTCTCCAAGCTGTGGCAGGAGGTGCTGACCCCTCCTGTAACACAACAGATCGGTTGTACTTGCCTTGCTCGGCAGCAGCCTGTCAGGGCAGATGCCTTCAACATGAGCTCTAATAGATAATCCACACCTTGAAATGCAGTCTATCATCTGCTCGTTACCCTCAATAAATCATTCGCAAAGTATTAAAATGTTTAAAGACTGTCATAGGGGCTCCAGGAATTGCTTTGCAATGCGCACACTCTGCCTGTTAAAGGAGCAAAGGGATTCACGGCAGCACCAGCAGACACGGCTTTATTTACAGTCTGGAGCACAGAGCTGTGGAGCGGCGCTGGGCAAGCCCCACAGCCCCCCATTACCACTGCCAACACAATCTGACCCCAACTCTGGAAACTCATTAAGGCTGTTAGGAAATGCACCCGTTCTCCAGGGAGCCGGTTCCGCAAGATTAAAAACGGGAGTGCGAGTGCTCCCGACTGCAGCTTGCTCACATCCATACGGAGTGTGAGCCACAGGGAGACAGCGAGCTGATGTATTCCCAGACAATTTAGACTCATTTCAATAAAACCACAATTAGATGGCAGCAAATGGCAGGGAGAGCAGCTGTTACAGCACTGGGACACCCAACACAACACGCCCTGGCGCTGTGTGACAGACAGTGCGTCCGTCTGCAGGCTGGGAGAGAGGGGTGGCTGGGCTGTGAGTAATGGGATGCTCAGGAGCTCCTCCCGGGGCTGGAGCTGGGCCGTGAGTGCCAACTAATCCCTCGGGCCTGCTCCCCAGGCACCCCATGCCCCCAGACCTGCAGGAACACACCAGCGGGATAAAGACCCACAGGTCCGGGAATCAACAACCAGCCTCAATCCACAAAGCCACCAGCATCCATCACCAGAGGAGAGTGCCAAAGGGGCTGGGGGAGCTGGAGCAAGGACACGTGAAAGAGTTGGGGAGGTTGCCCAGCACCAGAGCCCTCCACTGCCAGCAATCTCCTGCCATGCCCAGCTCCAGTCCAGCCTGCTGCCCACCAGCTCCCGTCACCCACAGCAGTGAGATCAAGCTCCAGGCAGGAGGGGACATACTATGGACCCAGGTCCTGTGGGGTCAGGGGACCCCAGGCAGACCCTCAACCACTGTGGGAAGGGGCACAGGAGACCAGAAAAGAGATCCCCCCCTACATCTTCAAAAGCCCCTCCAGCCACCCCTGCCCACAAGCTGGCCCAGCCTAAGGGGCTTCTAAAGGTCCCCTTCCCCCAACAGCCCCTGTGCCCCTGACCTGGGGACCCACTGTAAAATGGTAAATCCACCTTGGAATCAGCCAGAGGCCAATGTCACCATTTCTTATTAAAATCTGTGGTTTTGCTCTACGATGGACTAGTTTTATGTTCCCATAAATTGCCAACAGTTAGCCAGATCCCCACAGAGCCAGGATCGATACCTGGCCGAGGGGAAAAAGTGCTGAGGAAGGAAAAGCAATACTCCAATTAGAGCAAAATTTAAGAGTCCAGGGGTAGGGGTGACAGTGCCTAATGTGTTACAATTTATTGACGGCCTCCCAAAGCCTCAGTTTTGTTCTGGCTCTGAGGCAGGCAGGTGCCCCACCAGGCAGCAGCAGAGACTCCCACATCCCCCCTGTGCACCCTCAGTCCTGGTTGGCACAACCAGTAACCATTCCCATGTGGTTTGGCTCTTCCAGCCAAACACAGGGTGTTCTTGGCTCCTCTGGTTCATCCATCAGCAGGGGAGCTCTGCTGGTGCCCCCTGAGCTGGCAGCAGGCAACCTACAGCCCATGGGACAGCCAGCCCCAGACCAGGCTCCGGGGGGACAGGGACCAAGGGAACACCTGGCACCCCCCACCTCAGGGACATCCCCACCTCCCCAGGGTGTCAGAAACCTGTGTCCAGCTCTGCAGTAACCTAATCCCAGTTAAAAACAGCATAATCCCAGTCCAGGAGCAACATGTGGGAGCCCCAACCCTGGGCTCCCCTCCTGACCCCACTCTAAGCATTGCCGAGTCCTGCCCTGCGTTCCCCATGCACCAAGCACCTGTCACAGACCCTCAGAAAGTGGGAAGCAATAGAATTGATCACTCAAAGATCAGAGTTCTCAAGTGTTTTCCATGGACCTCTCACCCCCCTCCTAGGGAGGCTGGAGAATGGCAGTGGGCTGTTAAATCCCGTGGCCAGAAAAACCCAGCTGGATTGGAAAAATGTTGGCAAATATAATAAACACAAGTACATTAACTCTAATTCTGCAAAGCCTTTGGCTATATTAATCTCTCTTTAATGTAATCACCTATAAATAAATGATGACCCCATGATTTAATACGACATCTGCCATCCCCATTTCTACACAAGATGCAAAGCAGTGCCTCTGGTACACAGTAGGGGTGGGGCTCGTGTGCATGACTGGCAGGGCAGCAACCCGTTCCTCGGCCCAGCGCCCAGGGGCTCAGCTCCAGCTCACCATTCCCAGAAGGATGGATGGAAACACAGACCAAGACTGCATGGCAAGGCCTGGCAGGGGCCATGCATCCCCCAAGGCCCAGAGAGCCGTGTGAGCAAGGGGTGATGCAGCACAACTGTTGATAAACACATCAACATCACAATTTCTGTAACCACTGCCAGGCAAGGCAAGATCAGGACAACCAGGGAACAAGGGGAATTCACTGACAACTTCCACTTCAGTGAGCACCAAAGGGGCACAGGGCACACACTGACAATGCTGCTCACCTGTGCAACAGTCCCTTCCTGCAAAAATCTGCATGGAGGAGGAGAGAGAAAAAGAACCCTTGGAAATCAAAAATTGTGTTGAAGGGTGACTTTGTGAAGCCCAATGCAGCCCCTGCTGCACTGATCTGAGGGTTCACTGGAGCAGGAGGATCAGAGTCTGCAGTGGAAAGGCCCCCAGGCATGGGTGGGCACACACATTCTTCTGCCCAGAGGACACACTTTCATGCCTCGTTTGCCCTGAGACTGCGGCAGCCCAGCAGCTGGAGCAGCTCTCCCAGCCCAGGGGGTGGGTCACTTGGAAACACTCCACCAAGGACAGAAGGTTTCTGTTCAGCACCCAGGAGCAGCAGCCTGTCCTCCTCCTGCCTTGCTCCATCCTCATCCTCGCTGGGCTGAGGCAGGTGGCAGCAGGAGCAGCCCATCCACATTCCCATCTGGCAGCCACACTCTCCTCCGTGTCTGGAGCCACCGCTGCACACCCTGCTAAAGGAAAAATAGTCTTTAATTAGGACAGAGCTGGAGGAGCTTCAAGCCTCCAGTGTCTGGTGATTGCAGGAAGGGAACAGGCAGAAGACCCTCAGGCCACCCCTGCCCTCAAGACCTTTGGCCATGTTGTAGGCAGCAGTGGCCTGAAGGTCTCCTGGAGGTGTGGGGATCTGCTGGGGGTCTTCTGGCCCCAAATGCCATAGGACCTGGGTCCATGTGTCCCTCCTGTCTGGAGCTTGGTCTCACTGCTGTGGGTGGCAGCAGGCATGGATGGGGCTGGGGGTGGCAGAACAGCTCTGGTGCTGAGACACCCCCAATACCCTTTACGTGGGGGGTTGAGCCCCGACATGAGGCACAAATGGGTGGACAGGGAAGACGCCCACCTCTGCCTGAGCAGGTGTGAGCTGTCAATTCCAAAGAGGAAACAGCTCACATGTCCCTGCCCTGGGGCTCACGGACCAAACTCACCAGCACAAGGGCTCTGGTGCAGGTCCCACACCTGCTCTCGGGACCGTGGCCGAGCACCGCAGGACCTGGACTGATGGTCTGTGGAGAGAGAAGCGTCAGGAACAACGCAGGGGAAGTAGGAGCCTGTGTCTCCCCTCCCCAGCACACGGGTCTGTGCACAAAACCAGGCCTCGGGGTTTGGTTTCCCAAAGGAGCCCTGGGGCACACAGGGAAGTTCCCAAGCCCGTGCCCCCATCCTGGGCCTGGAGCAGGGCAGGGCAGGAACACAGCAAGGCTGAAGCCTGCAGCCTGGAAAAACGCTCAGTCAGGCAGGATGCCTAGTAATAAATTTATTGTATTTTATTACATATTCCCCTTTTTGCACTTAATTCCAATTCCTCATATTCAAACTCTTCTTTCTGAAAGAAAATGATTTTTAACATAAAAATATAAATTCTGCATATTAAAAGTGCATACACCTCGAATAATAAAACATACAAATAAATAATAAAAGGCATTGACACAGTCTCATGCAGTTGTCCTCAAATAATTTAAAATTTATGGTACAATGTTCAACCCCAAGTAAAGACAGCCTGCTTTCCAATTACTGTACAGGTCAAAAACATTAAAATACAGAGGAAAATATCAAAGGTGTGGGAAAGCCCCACGTCCCTGTACCAGGTACAGTGATGTGACATGCAGTTTGAGAACTGTAGATATTCCAGTGTAAAATCTGACATTGTGTCCAGAAGAGAAACTGCATTTGCAACAGGACTTAAAATTCAATTTTAACCAATGGTGAGGCACAGGTGGTGAGCAAATCTGTACAAACTCATACTTGGAAGGCCACAGGACAATAATGGAGCCGCTCGTGGCCTGGATTCCCATGTGTTACCCTACCCAAGGCAATGTAGCACCTCCCAAGGGGTTTATTGCACTCACAAATGCCACACGAGCCTGAGGCCAGCCCAGTGTGCGCTGCAGGGCTGAGTGAGCCAGGACTGGTGGTTACACTTAGTTTTAATCTGTGTCTTTTAAAAAACACTATTTGCAGATAAATTGAGTGCTATCACCTTTAAAAAAATAGAAGAGTCCCTAAGCCTTTACACCTAACACAGACATTGTACAACTCTTCAGGTGCTTTTCTTCTACAAAATAAAGCTCTTAATAGTAACTGCTTTACGGTGCTTTTGTTGAGAAAACCATGTAGGACTTTCATCTCACCACAGATTAAAACTAAATTTCAGTTCCCTCCACAGGTATCACTAGATACTGCCAAATTCTTTTGGATTAGTAGGCAAGTGACAAAGACTCAAAAAAACACAAACCAAACCAAACTAAAAAAAAAAACAACACCCAACAGTAAAATTATTTGGAATGTTGTTTCCAAACCCTCTCCATGCCAGCTGACCAAGGGGAGGGCACTGATGCTGTGGGGCCAAGAACCAGGAGGAGTCCTGGGACATGCATGAAGCCCAGGCCAGCCCTCACCAGCTGCCCCGGCCATGCGGCACACACGGCTGCCCCGGGCACCTGCTGTCCAACAGGACACTGTTCAAACCCCAACACCACAGGGTTCTGAAGCATGGACAGGCAGCCAGAGAGGCAGGCAAAGCCCCAAGACCAGTATGGGCAGCACAAGGACAACTGGGAAGCGCTCCCCTCACAAGGACACTCACAGCAGCTCTGAGTGCCCGCACGGCTCCGGGCACCTGCCTGTCCCTCCTCACAGCGCAGGCATGCCCCTACATTACATGGAATGGCAGGCTACACACAGAACCCTGAGCAGGTTGCCCTGCTAACAAAAGGAAAAACAACACAAAATAGAAATCAGTTTGTTCTCATTTCCCTGCTCCGATCCCTCCAACCTTACGCTACGCTCCAGCCTTGTCAGTAACACAGAATCCTGCAAAGGAAAGAATCAAAGATGTGCAAAGGAAGCAGGAACCCAGGGACATGCTCCTGTGTGCCAGCAGCAGCTGCACCACAAGGCAGCAGCACAGACTCCAAGCGGTGCTCCAGAGCTTACGGAGCGGCTCTGACGCTGAGCACGGCCACGGCTGGGCTAGAGGCTTGCATAGTTAGTAGGGACATGCATCGGGGACAGCACGGCCATGCAAGCTGCCTTGCACCGAGAAAAATGGTTGGTCATGCTCAAGTTTCGGCTTCAGAAAGCAAAACCCCTGCAGCGATGGCGGATGAGGGCACTTGCAGTGGCAGAAGTGCAATTAAGCTGCTAGCTTTCTATCCTAAGCATCTTTTTATTAATCCGTATTTGATAAGTCTGAAAGGGTTAACAACTTACACACTCAAAGTGAGACACAAGTTACAGAGAACTGCAGGCACCAAATTGTCTATCAAATGTGATTAATACAAATAAAAGGTGCCTCTTTAATACACGTCATTGAAAATGTGCTTATAACTTGAATACTACTAAACACTATCCAAAAGACACAGCCCAAAAAGGGTAAAAAAAAGTCTCTAGGTGACTCCAGTAGGAATCAAACATTGGAACGAAGGCGCTGCTCTCCTGCGCCCAGAGAGCCAATTCCAGGAGCAGGAGCAAGTGGCAGACTAGGGATGTGGGGTGAAACACAAGTCATACACCGGCGCAGGCGACTCCAGCCCAAAGCCGACTGGAAACACACTGCCTGAAAGTCTGCTCTGCCTTGGAGCTCACCTGTTTGGGAGCAGGGACACTGCTGGGCCTCCCCCTTCCCAGGCATTTCCCATCACCGTGAGGCCACCCTGTACACCTTTGCTTCCAAGTCCTTGGCAGCAGGGTCCCTGACCCCATCACCCCCAGACAGACTGGGCAGGACTGGCAGGGCAGACCTGGCAGCAGCCGCTCCTGCCCCACTCAGATGCCCATGAGACCTCCAGGCCCCACATGCCACCACCCAGGGGAGGTGGAGGTCCCTGGGCAGTACAGGCCTCTGAGAGATGGCAGAGCCCACCTCCCCCACAGCCATGAGTGCTTCTGATGGCCAACAGGAACTTTAAGAGATGACCATGTACATGCAGCTGCTCCAGAATAGCCTCAAACCATTGCTGCTTGAAGGATCCATATGCAACAACATGGTGGTGTTGGCATATAGGACTTGGCAGATCCCTCTCTCAAGTGTTGCCTGGTACCATTCCACATCCTGGCAGCTGGACAACACAATACCATGGACAGGAGTTCCTACACATGAAAGGGACAAGAGATAAGTCTGCTTTAAAGCAAGGAGAGAAGAGTGATGATTTTTTTCCAAATCCCTTTAAGCAGGGTCTGTAATAACCTACATTCAGTTTCAGAAACATTTATCTTACTTCATTGATGGAGTCATGACTGTAACAGCAACAAGGCTTTGATTAACACTCCCAGTGACCAGTGTTTCCCAGACCCACACCCTT
The DNA here is from genome assembly GCA_013397795.1 of Orthonyx spaldingii. NCBI lineage: Eukaryota > Metazoa > Chordata > Aves > Passeriformes > Orthonychidae > Orthonyx > Orthonyx spaldingii. The sequence goes on from VZTJ01006727.1 coordinate 451,682, forward strand.
CAACCCTCTCCTGTGCAAGGAAGCTCATTTACTACTGAAGATGTGTGACACCAACAGGCAGAGGTGCGGAGTGATGTGAGTGGCTGTGTTCCCAATGCCCTGATACAGAGCGGACACAGACACGGAGCCGGGACCGCGCTTCCCAGAGACTACACACACACACACTGACATTTTGCCTGGTCTGTGTCTTAGGTTCCACATGAACTCTGGTGCACCCTTGTAAGTCAAAACCATTTTGCCAGAGGACACCCCACGCCAAGACCCCCTGAGCAGAAAATCTACCAGAGAGGAGCAGCATCCCACCCTCTCACAGACGAGGGTACTGTCAGTGCAGCCCCTCCTGCCTACTCACACTCCTCTGCAGAGCAAGGAGCCTGTCCAGAGGGACAGAGAAATCCAGTTCGGCAGCATAAAGAGAGCAGATAGTGCTGGAGCTGGCAGCAAGTATCATCAGGAATTACGGAGAATGTGCAGAAAGAGAATGAGATTGCATCTCATGGGATTGCAGAGGTTCAACTACTTTTATGAGTTGCTGGAATACCAGGACCTCCATCTCCCTTCTGCTCAAATGGGAGCTCCAAGGACCATACTCTTGCTCCAGATACAAACAGTGAACTGCTGTTCAACTAAAACATGGATTTGAACATGGCTTCAAATTCCCTTCAGTCAGGCAGCACAGGAGCAAAACCACCTCAAAACCCACACACCAGCTTCCAGTTTAAACTCCTTCAGTGAGTGATGGCATGAAAAGAAAATGTCATTTGATAAAAACAACCTTTCACAAATGTCCATGATAAAATGCACAGAGAGTAGTTCTGACTAGTAAAGGATCCCAAACTGAGTCAGCATGAGCCACCGGAATTACATTCTTGCTAGAAGAGTTGTTACAAGAGAAGAGCCAAGACAGTGCGAGACCTTAATACAGATAAAACCTTAAACAAATACTTCAACATCAACATTTCAGGGAGTAATTTAAGTATTGCAATGTGAAGCAAGTCTTATCTGCTCTACTGGATGTAACAGAAAATAATCCAAGAATAATCCAAGTCATACATTTCAGAAGCAAGCAATGCAATCTTTGCTTCTTGTTGTTGCAATAAATGAGACTGAAACAATGCCCGGGCGAAGGAATGCATTGAGGGGACGGTCACGTTTGGGTTGGAACAGTCGGGGCATTACACGTGCAGGCTGTGTGCACTGCTGGGGTACGTGAAGGGGATGCAGCACGACATCACCAGGACACTGCAAGGGTTACATCACAGGTGGGCTCATCCTCACACACTGACCCCAGCTCGATGGCACTCCCAGCTCAGCCCCACACACATTCCGAGTAGCCAGCTACCCCCAACCCTTCCCTCCCAAGCTTGCTGCAGGTGTGTGGTGAGCAGAAAAGTGATCACAGAGCAGCAAGGAGCCCAGCAGACCTGGGGGCAAGCCTGCCTGCAGGGCGAGCAGCAAGGGGCAAGGGAGGTGGCATGGACCGGTTTGTTATGCTGATGGGACAGAGCACACATGTGCCTCACCCCAAGATATGCCCAGAGAAGCTCTGCCATTGGACTGGACAGGCACAGTCCTTACTCAGCAGAGAGCATGCCCACCACATTGCCCAGCTTGTCACAACCTACACAACAGGCTGTGAACATAAAGGATATGCAGCACATCAAAAAAACCTCATGGAATTTAAAAAAAAAATATTACACCACATATTGTAAAAGGACTTAAAAAATCCACCTTAAGAGGAACCTTACAGAACTTGAGTAATCTCCCCTGTAAGAAGGGCATGTAAACAAAGACATCAGTAGATGTAGTGTTTTGACCCTGATGGAGGCTGTCATCCAAACAAGAAGGGGAACCTTCCACTGAGGGACATGTGGCAGCCAGACCCATGGGGAGGGGACGAGCATGCCAGAGAGAAGAACGTACAGAGCTCTGGAGAACAAGAAAACTGCTCTGGGGGTTTGGGTACAGCCCCTCCAACCCACAAAAAGGGGCCTGTCAAAGCATGCTCAGAGAGGGCAGGATGACACTTGATCTAAACATCACTCCTAGAGATAATGAAGGCTTAATTACACCACTATAATAAGATTCTGAGCACATCAGAAAATGCTTCCCAAGAGTTTGAACAGGGGCATTCTGACAGCATCACGGCCATCCAGGTGTGTGGACACAACTCTCCTATGGCACTGCTTCCACAGGATGAGCTGGCCACCAGCTGCTGCCCAGGGACTTCTTCTGTTGTTTAGTAGAGCATTTCAGAAGAAAGTAGTTAAACAGAACAGGGTAGAGGTTGCCTTAGGTATGGACAAAGCAAAACTTTTCATAGACATAGCGACAAAAACTGCAGGTTACATTTCAAACTTCCTGCTGTTGGAATGCAAAAATTAAATCTATTACACAGACACACGCACAGAGACACACAGGTACCTTTCTGTCCGTCACTAATGCTAGTCCCTCCTATACTGGCTGAGTATATACCTGAGAAACAACATTAGTGTTGAAATATTGCCCTTTAGAAAGCTTGGAAATGGAGGGGAGCAGGGAGAGAGAGTTGAGAGCAGAAAGAAGCGACAGTCTCTCCAGTTTCCTTCGCATCCTCCACAGCTCAGAACAAGGCCATACACCAGTGTGGACACAGCCCACTCGGAACAAGACCAAAGGAATATCAGTTCACAGCTCTACAAAGCACACCAGTGTCAGTACAACTGGGGGTCAGATTCCAACCCTCAATCTGAAGAAAGTTGTTGTACTTTCGACAGAGACTGCTGTACAAGTGCTATGGGACAGCTGCCCTCATGTTCAACGACTCCAGCTAGGCTACTTGCACCAGTGCTGGCTGCCTGTGGCTATTTGGTTTGATGGCAGAATCAAAGGCGCTTTAACAACTTGCAGTTAACTTCTCCTCAAAACATACATTAGGCACATGAACAAAACACAAGAGCTCAGAATACATTAGCTTCTCAGCAGAAGAAAAGACACCTGGATTGCAGCATTTCACTGAGGTTCCAGAGAAGGCCGTACAGACACCTGCATGCTGGAAGGTAATTTTTTCAGTGGCTTGTCAGCAGACTGCTTGCCACTGGAAGGAGGAGACTGGACTCCGGGATCTAGCTGGGAAGACTTAGACTTGCGACTGGATAGCAGAGAATGTTTGTTAGATGTGGCATCTTTTGAGACAAGTTTTTCTTTTGTAGTAATGTTGGCATTGGTTTGAGAGGCTGGTGGGACACCACCTTTCTCTGGTTTGTCCTCCAGCACATTTTTACTGCCTGACTTGGAACTGACACTCCCTGTCTTTTTTGAAAGCATTGTTGTCTTCCCCAGGTCTGCCGACCTCCGTGTCTCCTTCTGCCTTAAGGCTGATTTAAAGAAAGACAAACCCTTCTCTTCTGACTTGCTGTCCCTCTTCAAACCAGAACGCGCCCCAACGTTTGGAGACCGCAGGTTGGCCATGGAGGAACTGCGCACGTGCTTGCTGTCCACTGCCCTGCTGTCACTCCTGGAGTGGCTGATCCGCGGGGAGCTCGTTCTTGAGCTGCTGGTAACACTCGTTTTATCTGACCCCAGACTGATCTTGGAGCCCTCCCTGCTGAGGCTGCGGTCAGAAGTCCGGCTCTTCCCAGAGGAAGAGCCCTTAGTCAATGAGCCTGATGGGGTTTTCTTGGCAGCTGTGGAGGATGGAGAAGAACCTGACTTCTGCTTCTGTTGAGCCGATGGGACAGATGCCTCCAGGGGCTTCGTGCTGTGGTCCTTCCTAGCCTGAGTGGGAGCAGGAGACCCGTGTCGTCCGCTGACCCTAGAAGAGTCTGTCTTACTTCTAGACCGGGAAGCTTTCTGAGAACTCTTCAGTGGAGGAGAAGAGTGAGAGACTTTGGTCTCTTGGGTAGCTAAGACTGTCCTTCCCTTCCTCAAACTTTTGTCTGGCTCAGAAGCTCCTTTGGAGCTGTGACCCTTCTTAGGGATGTCATGTGCCTTCTCTACAGCCAGCCCCGTCCCACCTGGGGCTTTCACCTCCTTCACCGGGGAGCTGTCCACAGAATCGCTCTGGTCAACAAAGGCGATTTGATTGTTGTTATCAAAAGGGTCCAGAGCAGGGTGATTCCTGTCTGGCTGCACAGAGCTTTTACCATACCCATCCGAAAGGTCTGAGCTAGATGTCCTTACAACGGACTCTTCCCTGAATGCCCCTTCCATGACAGCCAAAGGGGCTCTGCGAGCCGTCCTGTGCTCCCGCCGACTGCTGTCACAGGGCTCCAAGTAGCTGCTAGAGAGATTCCTCAGGCTGCCAAAGCATGAGGTGGAGACTTTATCATCAGCAGCTTCCCCGATCTTCTCCAGGGTGGAAGCAGAGGTATGTACGGGGGAATCTCCAGAGAAGCGTGATGGGGAGTTGGAGCGGAACTGCAGTTTTGCAGAGAGTGACCACGAGGGCCTGACACCATTTTCACTCACTGCCAGTGGGCTGGTGACAGAGGATCTGGATGACAAGCTCTGACGTTGGACACTCCTCACAAACGGTCGAGTTGAAAATCCTCCTGCAGAGAAAGCAAGTGACAGTCTCAGCAGAAAAGTCAAGGCTGCAGCTGGTTTACCCCACCCATCCACATTTCCCCACAAGAGTGAAGCAGCCCACCCACACCATGCTATGTGTCTCTCCATGCAGGCTGCAGGCACAGCTTCCTGCACAAAAGCTGAATGAGGAATCCAGAAACTGTTATTTGCCAGGGGTCATCCAGGAGTAACTCCCTGAAGCCTCTAACTGATAACCCAGATTCTTCTCTCATTCCTGAGCAGCACGAGATCAAATACAGGGTTTGCACCTCGAAAGTCCTTGAAACCGGCAAGGAGATCACCAGCTAGGATTATGATTCTGTATTAAAGAATATTTCCCAGGGCATTCTGTGAAAGGCAAAGTACGATTCCTACCTCTAGATTAAGTGATGTAATTGTATTTAGAAACACAAAATATAAGTATTTTAGAAGTGTGACTTCCATGGCCAGACCTGACAGATGTCACAGCACCACTGCAGGGACATCTCCACACCAGCTTCCAAATGCTGTATCTGAACCATGAAGCTCCACATTCTCAGAAGTTAGAAGGCAATGTGTGGAGCAACCAGGCAAAGCCAGGAACTGAACAGTAACTTGCATACATGAGTGAATTTGCATCTTCCCCCTCCCTGGGACCATCCAGCAGCACAGCAGCAGGCAATTACTGCCTATGCTAAATCTGTCAGCACTGTGTCAGCCACCCTGCAAAGGTCACGCAGTGAGACCCAGAGAGAACACAAGTAGAAGTTCCCGACTGAGAGGTTTTGTTGATGGCATTTACTTTCTTTGAAAGACTCCTTAAGGTTTCTGCTCTGTTCTCCAACCTTTCATGTGAGACAGAAGCCCACCTGTGCTTCTAGCAAGCCAGCACCTGCCTCTTGCAGCTGCTAGAGTAACTGTCCCTTGCAACCACAGATTTTGCAGCTATTTTAGTAAGGACCTTGCAACAGGAAGACAAGTGGCCCAGTTTTCCCCTCAACAATGATACACACCATCATCTTCGCTGCGTTCCCCAGTCAGCTCCACCGACTCCGAGAGCGAGGCGAGGGAGGTGCGGCGCGAGGAGGCGGCGGAGGCGATGCTGGGCTGCTTGCTGCCCGGGAGCCGGCTGACCCAGTGCTCGCACAGAGATGAGCTCGTGGAGCCTGCAAGGACCAGGCAGGGCATGGGTCAGCAGCGCGTGGCCGCACGCACGCGGAACCCTGGCAGAACAGGGAGCCAGGTACATCGGGCACGTCCTGCACTGCTCTGCCTTTGGCAGACACCTGGAGCCCTGGGCTGGCCCTCACGGCCCCAGCATCCAGACACTGCCGAGGAAATGGGGCTTTACTCTTATGGAGCAGTTATGGTCAGAATAGGAAGACAGAACTGCACTTGTCCCAGTGTGCTGGGAATACCAGCATGCAGGCAGTGGCACCGTTTCAGCTGCCACCCCAATGCCACAAAAATCTCTTTTTTCCCAGAGGCAGGTCACCAAGCCTACACCCGCCCACAGCTCACCCTGGATTCCACTAACACATGCACTACTGGTGCCTCCTTGGGACTGGGAGTGCTGCCACAGGGAAGGAGTGAGTCACAGTTTGATGTCCTGGTTTTGACAAGGGTAGCTCTGAGCAGTCACCTGTGGAGTCATAGTGGCTTCCCCCATCTCCACAGCCTCCCTGCCAAAACTACCTTAGCAGAAGAGGTTCAAGATTCCCACAGCCACAGACAAGCCTCGCAGAGCTCTGGGACACAGAGTGGGGGCTTAAGCAGAGCTGGGTAGAAAAATCTTCAGAAGGACAAACTATCTATGAAAGACAACTTACAGCCACCCCTGGACAGTGCCAGCAGGGCTTACCTGCCACCGAGCTGTTGGCAGACCATGAGGGGATCGCTGTGCGTCGCTGGTAGAACAAGATGTAAGCTGTCTGCTTGCAGACTTCGCTCTCAGAAAGTTGCTGAACTTCACTGTCATCGAAGCAGTACCACTGGCCATCAACAGAATTCTTGCAATATGCTAAGAAATAATACATTACTATAAGACTCCCTCACTTCTACTACTCTCAGGTTTGCTGTATGATATTTAACATAACCTTATCTGCTATGATGGACTTGGAGGAGAATGCGAGGAACAGATTTATTCTTGCATCATCTTCCAGTCTGACTGGCAAGATGGAAGCCTGAGACTGTCAGAACATAATAAACAGCTTACATTTCAGGACTTTCTTTATCCAATATTACTGCTCAGAACAGAACATCATTTGGGGTAACTATATTTACTTCACCTTCTATAACGTGTGGCACTCTGCTTCCATCAGTGACTCCCTTTCTGACTCCATACAGAAATATAACCAGTTTCTTTGTGAAAGGTTCCACCATAGATAGCATAGCAGGACACTTGCCTGTATAGTGTCCTCCTTGCATGGTGCCATGGTGGTTGCAGACAGCATACAGGTCGTAGATATAGTCCTCAGGATCTCTGCCAAGGCCATAAGGTTTCCTCCAAGGTGACCAGTGCGATGGCAGGCTCCAGCTGCTCTGGCTGCGTTTCACAACATGAGGAGTCATGTCCAAGCCACTCAAGGGAAATTTAACCATGTTCTGAAGTTTCATCCTTCGGTCTCCTTCCTGTGTACAGAGAAGAAAGAGCATGAGCTGCAGAGGCCCAAGGCCACCATGCCTGGGAACACCCCAAGTGAGGAACACATTAGGGCAGAATGGCTGCTTCTACAGAGGGGTCTACTCACATTACTCAGCAGTCCTCCAGCAACACTACAGGCATCCTTACCTGTCTAAACCTTTTGAGATGTATGATGAGAACATCAGGTAAGGTCCAGAGGCTCAGTGTGATGCTACCCTGCTGCAACTGCTTACAGTGTGGGCATCGCCATGCATCATCTGGGGCAAGCTACAAGAAATAGGAAGGAGTGGGTATTGGTTTTCAAATTCCAAGGCAGTTTGCACCACACCACTGTTCCCCTGCTGCCCCAAGCCCAGAGCAGACACTGACCCCTCTGCCTCATCTCCCTCCAGCATTTATCAAGCTCACTGGAAATGCAGGGCTCCCAATGATGCTTTTCAAAGTGACAAGCAGAGACATGTGTGCCTCATTCAGGAGGCACTTGCTGCTGCAAGGCAGAATTCAGCCAGTGCTGCTGTGCAGAGGACCTTTCTGCACCTTATAAATGCCAATGCCGTGGAAGGGGAGAAGAAGGAAAAGGAAAAACCAGGGCAAAAAGCAGGCAGGCTTGGCAGCCTGAAAAGTATTCTCACAAGGAAACCACCAGAAGAAAAAAAGCAGAAAAAAAAAGCAGAAAAAAATCAGCACAGAAAGAAGAAAGGTGTACTTCGGATGCCACCTCTGACACCTCACTGCCCTCTGGGAACCCTCTGTAGTGCTAACCTCACAGTTACACACTGAAGACTCTCCCTGACCCCCAAGCATCCCTCCACAGCCCAGTGCTCAGAGAACTCAGCAGCCACAGAGATTTAAGCTGTCAAACAACTCTTCCCTCACCTCTGAAAGAAGCAACAAGAGAGGCTCCAAAATTATCACAGCTCAGTCCTGGGTCCAAAAACTCCAGAGCAGCCCTTTGTACAGCAGATTAGAGACTGCCAGAGGAATTCAGATGGCTTCCACGTGCCAGACAAGGGCCAGGTCAGAATCCTCTCTAGCCTGCTTGTGGCACACCATCACTCCTGCCTCTTCAGCCTCACACACCACGGGCAGAGCCAGAGCAGGGGAGCAGCCACATTCCTGCAGAACTGAGCTCAGTGGTCACTGTCCTGCTGTTCCAGGGGGTCCCACTCAGTGGGGGCTGCCTGAGCCCACCCCAGCCCTGCTCAAGCTTGGGAACACACAATTGCTCCAGGACACTCCCATGAAGCCACATTGTTCTACCTTCTATAATACTTATCTCACAGGAAGGAAACTGCCAAAGAGAGGACTAAGTTCTTGTATCAACATCTGGGCAGCAGAGAACCCAGCAGCAGGACCTCCCACAACCTTCTCACTGCAGAGGAGCTCTGTTAGCAGCACAGATAACTAGTCTTGTGTTACAAATCTATTCTCCTGTCACAAGGAATCAATGTTTGCAGAACAGAGCTGCTCTGGAGTGAGGGAGTCCCTGTGACATGTGAACAAGCCAGAGTACAGTCTGTATCTACCTGTTCCTCTTTGGTGTACAGTTGGAAACACTGAGATAAAGTGCAGATCTGAGGTTGATGATGAAGTTCTCTCTGCTGGCGGACGCTTTCAGAGTCTGGAATATATTCCTCTTCTGTGTTCACAAACAAGCTGCATCAGGGAGACACCACATTTACCAGCACATCCCCTTGCTCCCCAGGGCTGTCCCTGCAGACAGGGGCTGGGCACAGGTGGAGTTTGAGTGGTCTCATGTTTGCTGAAGGATGCACAATTCACACAAGCAAGCTGCAAGCAGCAGTTATGAGGTGAACACCCTTTAAGGTTTTTTACTTCATACTTACTAATCTTTAGTTTCTTTGTCCCATTCTACCACTAATTTCACATGAGCAGTTCCCCCCTGTCCGCATGACTTCAATGCCCTGCAGAGAGGAGCAGACAGAAGTCAGACCATCTTTCAATCCAAAGACTACATTATCTTCCACATGCATGTAATTTCCCTCCACAAGCCCTTCATCCTTCCTCCATTCCCACAGCCCAAGTTTGCAAAGGAGTAAAAGGAATTGACACAGCAAAAATCTTGGCAAAGCTAGCGAACACCTTCACCCAAATATGCAAGTTCTGTAAGGCAACATACACCTGTTATGGAACAGGCATCTACCAACATTTCTGAAGAATAACAGGCACAAGAAAAACGAAAAATAGTGGGAGTAATATTTTCATTCTTTCCTCCATTTCCAGGGAGGACAGACTCCAGATGGCATGACACACAACCGAGGTATTCTCATACAGCTTCCTGAGGATGCTCCATCATTTCTCCGCTCCTCAGGCCTCTGCAGTCCATTCCACACATCCACATCAGGACTGTTCATTTCTGCACGGTTAACACTGAATTCCCAGCTAACACACCTCTCTCCATTCCTGGGAAGGATGACCCAAGAGCCAGCTCACCTTTCCACTGTTGGGTGGCAGAGGGGTCGCTCCTCCTGAGGTAGCAAGTATGTTATGCCCACAACACTGACCACTCGCAAGCTGAATGGGCAAACCTGCAATAGAGAGAGCAGAGACCACCTCAGGGGCTCCAACCCAACCTGCACATGTGCAAACTGCTCTCAGCACTGGCTGACAAAGACTTTACTCTAGAACATGTTTGACATGAGAAAGCAAATGTACAAGGCCTCAAATATGCCTGTGCCAATGAGTTGACAGAGGGCTGAGGTACAGCAATGGAGCCTGTGCATCCAACAGCTCCTCTGTGGTGTCCAGAGAGGACATTTGTCTCACCTGCAAGCAGGCTGCAGGCCGCAGGAAATACTGCATCTTCTCCAGAATTTCCTTCTGCAGAATATCCCAAGCAATTGTTTTTTCCAAGTGCAAGACAAAGGGCAAGCCAAACCTACAGGAAGGAGAAGCATTTGAGGGAACAATTAAAAGATTATCCCGTTCAGCAATCGGAACCCCAAACTACCTGTGAGAACTTCATGTGCAGTTTTGTGAAGTTTCAGAGGCTGAGGCAATTCTCAGGCTCCAGCTGATACAAATGCCTTTGTCATGGCTGTTTCTCACTTGTCCCCCTCCCCCCATTTTCACTCCAATTTAGAATTCCCACTCATAGCAGGGTCTGTTAACAGGGTCAAATGTGCTGCTGTCAAACCAGACAGCTCTACAGAGGTGGAGTATCCTCCCAACTGGATTGCATTTGCTCCATTACAGTAATGCAATACTTGAAGTTCACCAAAATTAGAAATATTTTGCTGCACCCATTAATGCTTTTTGAACAACATGTTCTTTAGCACCTGATGTGAGTTAGGGATGCAAGTGGCTGCTCCTTCACCTGGAGCCTGTACTACAAGACAGTAAAATCTAGGTTAGTTTAGGAAGCAGCCAGAAGAGTAACTCCAACCAGGCTGCTGCCAGTCACCTTTTGCTCTGCTGTCCAGTGCACGCTCTGTTACACACCAGCAAGACAATCTTGTCATTTGCTGCTACTTTAGGACAGGACTGTTCCAGTTTTCCAGACTTCACCATTCCTTGAGAGTAAGCTATTGTTCGGGAGTGCTCAGTGCCACATTTCAAGTTATTCAGGTTATTGTTCACATGTATTCCTGAAAAATTAGGAGAAAAGAAACATTTTAACATGTCATTTGCCTTTAGTGCCCTGATGCCCCCCTCAAGAAACCCTCCTGGGGCTGCAGAGGAGCAGGTCAGTATGGAACCAGGAGCATTTTCATCACTTGTACTAAGGCTTCAAAGTGCAATTACCTTCCACAGTGACTGTTTCTTTAGAGAAGGACATTATATGCAAGTGCTCCCCATCTGATTTTTCACAGCAGGTTGTACAAGCACTCTCAGCTTTTACTGCCCACAAGAAAAACTAAACTGCCAGGAATCCAACTTGTCACTTTCACTAATAAAACTTGCCTTTGATTACACTCCATCTGTCCAGGACACCATGATTCCCTTTCACTGAGGGGACATGCAGAGGCCAAGGAGTTTGAGCGTGGAAAGAGAAAGTGTTTGTTCATTCCTGAGACTGTTTATTCATCACTGGTAATCTGATTTTAAATAACACAATTTCAGTGGCTTCATCTGGTCCCTAACAGGTCTTTAAATTAAGCCTGACATGAGATTTCACATTAAGGCAGTCTGGCCTGCAGCATCAGCCTTGAGAAGAGGCAGAAAGGAGTGTACAACACAGCTTGATAACCTCCCAGTTGACAACACTATTAAATCTTCTGGAATGAGCCTGGACAAAGTCAGAGCTGAAATCAATACACCAGAACATCAACAGCTTGTGGGATTCATTCTTTTCTCACACAAACCTCCGCCAGTAGTCACCCAAGGTGGGCATTAAGCGGAGTTATTGACTCACCTCTCTGACTGAGGATGCCCTCAGGCCTGAAGATCTCTGGGGTCTCAAAGGCAAAAATGCAGTCACTCTCGTGGATGGTGTCCAAGTCATCGGTGTCGCAGAAGGAGCGATGGAACCCATCGTAGTACATCTCTGTCAGCACGATCTGCAGGCAGCAGAGAAAACCAGAACCCATCAAACCTCCCATGCCTGGTTCAGCTCAGTGCCCCATCTCTCAGCTGGCATTTTGCTGCTAAGGGATGGCACTCCTCAAAACATCCTGGCATCAGACATGAGCAAGGAACAGGGAAACAGACAGCCATAAACGAGAAGCTGAGGTAAAAGCAACATATGGAGAGGTTTTGGTGGAATTCAACAGCTTTCCTGAAGCTCTTCTACAGAGGAATTCACCGTAGGTGCCCAATGGTTCCCTCACTGCCAGCATGCACAGATCACCATGGGGTCAGGCAGATCTGCACACTCCACTGAGGGCTATTCCAACATCACTAGGATTCAAACAGCCAAGGGAAAAGCATAATCCAAGTTTCCACCACTACCTTGCTTCCCTGTTCAACCATGGGCAGCAAATTTCCATTCCTACATATCTGACAAGGGACAAAAGCCTCCACTCTCCCTCCTGCTGCAGGGAGGGCACACAGGTGAGCAGCCCAGCCCATTACCTGTTCCGTGGGTATCTTGGTTTCCGAGGAGACAGCCTCCCGCAGCCTGGCCACTGTTCCGGAGATGGGCACGGCCACCCCGATGCGCATGCAGTGTGAGCATTTGCCCTGGTACACCACGGTGACGTAGAGCGGCCTGTGGAGAGCACGGGAGCACTGCTAGGGCTGGGCTGAGCACTCCTGGGCGCTGCCTGTAGCAGCCTCAGCCCAACATGGGCACATCCAGGCTGCCCACCAGGTACAGGGCCCTCCTGACTGTCTCGATGCACCTCACACTGGAGTTATGCTCAGCTGCAGCCAGACAAGCGTGTTTGATTTACAGACTCTGTCTTTACTACATGGCCTGGTGTCACCTGCTCCCACAAGCAGAACATCTAAAAAAAGGCCCACAAAGTTAAAACTAAAACTGTCTATGAGAAGGTGATCAGTTTTCCAACAAGAGTCCTGTAAAGAAGCTTGGGATAGTATAAGACAGCACCTTGAAGTACTTGGAGAGCTGCTACTGAGAACAGGCTACCTCTCAGCCCTCAATCCTGCCTCCAACAGCAGCCAGCAGCACTGCCTGGGGTGACAAGGAGGGGACACCTTCCCTGGAGAGCCCACTCAAACTCCACCCGGTGGTGAAGCAGGGATTTCCAGAGCAAATGTGACAGAGCAATATTTAATCTGCACTATCATCGCTCTGTTCCATTGCGTCTGGAAGCTACACAAGTTTTCTGGATCTAAACACCAGATGAAGGAGTTTGTTTTTTTGTTAGAGATGCACAGGTAGTTTTGCTGTGCATCTCTATCTTTTCTTTGAATGTTTTATCTGTACTTTCTCCTCCCCTGAAGCTTTTTTCTTTATTTGCATCAGTTGTCTTTCAAAAAAGCAAAACATTTTGCAGGAAAGATTTTAACTTTACTTTTTGAAATTGGAGTGATCAGGGTCCTAAAAAAACAAAGTGTGTTTCATCCTTTTCCTTTTATTAATTTTAAAATGCTATAAATTCAGTGAAAAGCAAAATATTTTGGTTACGTGAATCAAAGACATTTTCCTACAAAATTAATTCTATAGGAAGGATAGGCCTTTCTGAAACAAGTAAAAGGCTCAATTTTCCATTTTACCTGCAAAGCAAAACATTAAATCCCCATATGATCCTATCTATCTTTTTTTAAGACTTATCAGAAATTTTGCTGGTATCTGTCTTCCTGCTGTAGCAAATTAAACAACACTGCATGCATAGGAGAGAGCCAATGTTACGCTCAGGACAGTTCCGTACCGAGTGTGGGGCAGAGGGATCGGCAGCGAGATGCAGAGGAAAGGGTCAAAGGTGTTGCTCTGCTTCTGGCAATGAGGGCACGTCAGGGAGGACCTGGGACAAACATGGATAACAGGGCAGAGTTACACCTCACTTCAGGAATGTATAAACCATCAAATCCCATATTCACCAACAGCACATCCAACGGGAAACCCGGGAAGGGTTTTTTCTTTGGAGAGAGGTGAAGCGACGGGACAGGGACAGAGACAGTCAGCACTGGGTTGCATACAGCTCTTACTCAGGAAAAACTTCAGACAAGAATTCTTTCTCTTTCAGAATCGACCTGCACCTTACAATGGCTTTGTGTCAAACCAGGCTTAAGCCTTCTCCTTTGCAAAGGAAAAGTTGGCAAATACTGGGGAGAAAGCCCAGCAATTATAATTCTTACAGCAGTACAGGCACAAGCCATCAAGGAACACTGGTGATTCAGCTGTTCTCTTTCAATAGCTCTGAAATTAGAAAGCTCTCTTCCCAGAAAGTAGGGAAACTCAAAGGAAAGCCCTGAAGGGACAGTGATAACTTCAGCTCAGAATTCCCAAGTGCCAGATGACATACACTCTGCACACACTGGGGATCCCTAACTCCCAGGCACCTCCAGATCCTGCCATGGGCTCTTCCCTCCGACAGTCAGGGTGAGCCCCATAGCACTAGGCTTTCCTGAATCTTTGCTCATGAAGCACTGACTCACTTTCAGGATGCACAGAAACAGGTGTAGTGGTACACACTGCAGATTTACACAGAATATACCAAATTTGAAGCAGTGAAATTCTTTCCTCTACACCAAGGTCCTAGTTCAGATTCCCTTCAGCAGGAATTCAGAAACAGCTGTTAACACAGTGACACCAGTCTCAACTGTACTGGGAGCTAGTGTCAGTTTAGAATTATACTGGGGTCACCCATATATTCAACAAATTGACAAAATACCATACCTGTACTGGGCTTGAAAGAGTTCCTGCACAAAAGTGCTACTGATGGGAAAGGCTGGGCCCTCAAGCAGTACATCATCCTCCAGCGGCGGCTGAAAAAAGGAACAAACCCTTGAGGCACACCCAGGCGTGGTGCATGCACCAAGCAGTGGGTCCAGAACACCAGCCAAATTTGTGCCTTTCTTAGCCAAAACCACCAGAAAAATGCCACAAGCATTTTTAACTACCAAGGGGTGGGCATGCAGGAAGGCAAGGTGGGCAGGGCAGCCCAGGGAAGGGCACGGGCTCACACCTGACAAGGCCCAGCAGCCCCCTGGTAACACCTCCTGGCTGTTGCAGAGCCACTCAAACACGACTGTGTCAGGGAGCACTTGCTAGGGATTAGTGGAACAGCTGGTTACATTCTCAGGGCAGAAAGTAACAGTATTTTAACCCAAGTTTTTGTTCCATCTGAACTATTGAAGTTGAGAAGCTAGTGGGGAGAACTGCTTTAAAAGAAAAGCCTGTGTGCAAAGTCAGACACCCACACTTCTTCCCAGCAGAATCCCTTACCTTGAGCGGAGGCATGCCGCTGGAATTCACCACGTTGTTCAGATCTTCGTGGACTCTGTCGAGAAGCCAAAGCAGGAACTCCTGGGCATCGTGCTGGGCGTTCCCACGGTACTGCATCGCGTTCTTGGACACAATGTTCTGCAGAAAGGAGACAGTGTAGCAATAGCCAATGCAGACCTGAGGCCACTCCATCACACCTGCCCCTGCCTCACAGCATCTGACACTGCTGCCCTCATGAAATCTTCGGTTTGTTCACGCTGAAGCAAGACAAGAATTTAGTCCCCTAATGCCCACACACTCTGTCTTGCTCATTGCAGCTTTGGTGAGGTCACGCATTTCCCAAAACCTTGATGCAGATGTTCAGTGCTAATCTAGGTCTACAATTTCAGGACCCAGCCAGGATCAGGACATCTAAATCACAGATGCTTCTACAGTCTGATCATCATCATGCAGGTAGAACAAAATTACTTTCCACCAACACCCTCTCAAGCACAGGAGTAGTACAGGCCACCATGGAATTTTTTCCACTGGGTATCAAGAATCCACTATGCACAACTTGCTCACCCTAAACACTATCTTCCATCACACCCAAGCCAGGGAGGTGCAGCTTTCCCTGCACACAAGGAACCGCGGTGTCCCAGAGCAACCAACGCTGGAGCAGCACCACATGGGATGGATGCTGCTGGACTGGTGGATTCCAAACCAGGGGGACTCGGCCACAGCTGCAACAGGCACAGCTGGCACTGCTGTGGATATGCACTGAGAGCCTGGGGAACCACCTAATTTACTCTTGAATTTCTAGAAACACCATCTCAGAAGGACACCAGCACAACCAACGGATTTGTTCAGACCTGTTTTTCTTCCGGAAACGAACAGGAAGGGCTTGAAGCTCATCAGCAACCAAAATCTGCTCTCTGCAGATATATTCTTGCCCTGCAGCTTTAGAGACACCTTTCATAATGCAGCAGTGTGCTCTGAGCCCTCCAGTCGGGCCACATGCACCCCTTCCTCAGGACATCTCCTCCTCCTGGAAAAGCGGCCACGAGCCCACACAGGATTTACTAAGGAATGCCGTTCCCCACCAACATCAGGAAACACCTTCTCTGCTCCAGCATTCTGATCCCACTTTTACCTCCAAAATCCACCCCAAATGGCCAGCCAGTTCTCTCCTCACTGCTCACTGGGCAATACAGCACAGGTTCTGAAGAACAGTAGCAAGGCCCCAGCACCTGCATTCGGCTGGAACTGCCTCTGGAGTAACATGCAGGGTGGGCTGACCTCAGCAGCTGAGCCAGGGTTCCTTCCTGAGAGCAGACAACACTACTGCCATGGAAAAGCCAGCACATTCTGCTGCTCCAAGGAGGCACCAGCTGCAGCCAGGAGAGCCAGCCCGCTCCTACCAAACACTTGGTCATGGGACAGCCACTCTCACATGCCCACTCCAGTAATTCTGTCCCCAAATTCAATACCAGACTTCTCTCTAAGAACCAGGCTCACAGAAAAGCTCCTGTCAGTCACTCAGCATATCCCCAGCCTTCCTGTGCTGCAGGCTCTGGGAAGGGAATCCTGCCTGGCATGTGCCCCGTTCCAGTGCGGCACCTACAGCCCTTGGCACACCCGTGGAGAGGAAAACCATTCACACAGGGCTCAAACTTACTGAGCGGGATCCCCAAGAGGGACAGCGGAGTGGCATGAGCAGAGGCAAGACAGTACCTGCAGAGCAGGAATGGGTGGGAAGGCTGCAGAGCCTGGGCCCAGCAGGCTGCACATGCGCCTCGTGCCAGAGCTCCTCCACTCCTCTAATCAGACTTTGCAACAGATTTGAGAAATGAGGTTGGGTTGCTCGCTTTATCCCTCTGAAAATGGGGTCACCGGGGAGGGGGTGGTGATGAAAGAGGCAGGAAAGGACTGATAAACATATACTCTCTATGCTCCATAATCTGTCCACCTGTCTCAAGGCAGCAAAATAGCGGAAAACAGAAATAATCTGCTCTCATTACATATGTGCAGCCCTTCTGACAGCAGATTTACTGCCCTTGCTGTGCAGGGACCAGTACCCTCCCACATAAAATATGTGCACACAGCTTGAACCACAGGAGTGGTCCCCAGCCAACACACTCTGTGCCACACTGGTGTGACCCCAGCACCTCTGCTTGGTGTCCAATGTAACCTCAGCTTGGAATGCTGCTGCAAGCCTTTCTATGGGGGAGAGAAATCTGAAACAGTCTGTGGGCACTTGAAGACTAACAGAGACCAGACAGCCTTCTCTGCTCCTAGTTCCCATTAAGCAAAGCAAGATACACTGGCAGAAATAAAATGATAAAACATAATCCAAAAAAATGGATCCAAAAAAGTCTCTTCAGGTACCATCCTGATACCTCTTGCCCTCCTTCAGCAGAAAGTTGAGCTTTAATATACTCAGACAATGATGTGGGGAAGAATTTAAGGCATACATGTGGAGACATGCTTTGCAAACATTGACTTTGTTCAAAAAAGTCTACACTGCAAATTAAACTTAGCCCTTAAATTACTGTGTCAAGTTTCAAACTGAAAATCAATCACTAACACGTGAGGCAGAGACTGTAGTTCAGTCTTAAGTGGTTACCTCACTACATCTCTACAGAACTGTTCCCCATGCTCCTGCAGTAATACACTTGAGTTTTAACAGCTGTACCCATCTTTCCCAATCCACTGCGCCCAGCTCAGCGCCAAGGGGATGATGGCCCTTACTCTCACCAAGGGAGGAAGGCTCAAACAGCACTGCAGGTCACAACAAAGCCAAGCTCACTCTTCTCAGTGAGTTGACCACAGAGAGCCAAGAGAAAGAAGTGTTGAGACAGTCCCAGCAGTGCGTGGTCCCTCTGCATCAAAACATGAACAGGCATGATGGGAGCGGGCCTGCACTGACGCTCTCCCATCAGCCAAAACCAGCGGCCTTATCTGGTGTCCTCTGTCCCAGTGAGTTCAGCCAACAGGCACTGTCACTGCACTTCAAGGGCCCGTCTAGACAGAGCTGATGATAAAAGGCTCTTGGCATTGCTGGGAGGAAGCAAATCCAGTATTTCAAGTGAAAAGGGGACATGGAGCGGTTCTGTACAGAAACATAAGGACTTTGGGAATCCAGGTTAGTATTTCTTATTGCCTCTTCCCCAGAGGCACAGCACATAACTCCAGTCCAGACTCTGCCTAGCTTTTACTGATGTGTGTCCCTGGTGATGCAGTGTCCCACAGAGAGCAGCCAGTCTGTACCAATCCCAAGCACAGCGAACCCACGGATGCACAGCAGTCACGTGCCTCGCTCTGTATCTGTGTCACTGCTCGTCTCAGAAGCATCTCCATGATAATTGCTCTTGTTTTCTCAACACTCTTGCAGCCTGAGTGGACTAAGGATAAAGGGCTGCCTGTGGAGACACATCACAAGATGTTGGAAGTGATTCAGGAAGCACTATAAAATATCAGATGCAACTTCCTCACAAGAGGCTCCACTAAACAAACACTCCAGCAACAGCAGCGTATTCCCAGCATCACTCACGCTTCCTGCCAGGGTTGCTACAATGGGTCCATTACTGCTTAAACCTCTGCGGCTGCTGCTCCAGGGAATGCCATGTGTCCTCCTCCCAACCTGCTCCTGGGGGCTGCGGCAGCAACCCCAGACATGCAGGGTATGGAGGGGAGCAATGGACACACAGAACAGTCAGTGCTGAAGGACATGATTAAATCTGAGAGAGACAGAGGCGCCGACTCAAATAAACAATTTAACAATTAAGACCAACACCAGGAACTCCTAAGTGCAGGAGCGGGCACAGACTCTGACACTGCCTCCCAACACCTTCCATGATGCACAGCACCTCCAGCCCTTTCCTCAGCTCAGCCCTTATGAACTTGGCAGGAGGTGGATGGATCCTCCATTCCACCAGATGTGCATGCACTGGAACACAAGACACCCTGAATGAAGTGGCTCCATCCGAAAAGATAAGGGGGAAAATCAAAATTTCCTATCAATCCCACTCACGTACCACTAATGCAAGCACCCTGCAACCATACCAGTACCTGTCTGTCCATAAAGCAGATTTACAGCAAAGACACATTATCATTTTTATCAGGCCACTGAAAGTTTAATAATAATTTATCTACTGCTCTAAAGAGATGCAATAAATAGATCGAAGCAGAGCTGAACTACTGGCCTCTTCTTTGCTGCTATTATTGTTCCAGATCACAAAGACAACTAGAGGAAAAATGCCAGTCTGCTATTTTCCAGTGTGGCCCTGGTAGGAAGCAGCTGTGGAAGGATTTTGCACATGAACAGACAAAGTCAGCTCATTAGAGACCTAACCCAATGACACACGTGCATAGGAGAGAAAGGCTATTCTTTATCTTCTGTGGAACAGTGAGTTATGCTCAACCACGTAATTTCTCTTTTTTAAGCCCACAACCACGGTTTTGCGTTTGGGTAAGTTCTACAGCAGTCAACCTGAATTACTCTCTCTGCTCACACAAGGACAGCACTTTCCCCTCTCTGGAGATGTTCTTTTCCGGGGAGACCAGTACTCAGCCAGCAGCTGGTTCATGCCCCAGGGCTCAGGAAGGGAGCTCCTCCAGTCCAGGACCAGAAGAGATCGCTGCGGACTCAGCCTTACCACAGGCACCAAACAGGGAAAAAGGAGCTTTGATGACAGGAGGTCTGTCACAGCAGCCAAGGCAGGACAAAACATTTCTCCCTTGCCCTGTGGGCATCCAGAGGCACCAGGGTTCTGGAGGCAGCACCCCTTGGAACATGGCAGCTCCGTGGGCAGCCAGTGTCCCCACACAGTCCTGCCCTGTGCAATGCAAGGGGAATAAGCACAGCCACTTACGAGAATACATCAAGAAGCAAAGCCTAGAGGAGCACTACAGGGAGCTGTTGCACCAGCACCAGAGGGATTCTCCACCACGTTTAACAAGCCCAGACAAGAACCACCACCCCACCTATTAGCCCCTGCCTAACACCTGTCTCATGCCAGCAGCTACTTTTACCCTTCCAGGCTGAAGCCTGTTAATCCTCATTAACAACCTTCCTTCAACACATAAGGAGAGAGTGAGGTTTGTCCAGATGATGCTATCCAGGGCTGTCATGTGTGCACAGGGACACGAAGGTAGGTTGTGGGTGCTGCATTCCCCAGCTGGCACACTCCTTTCCAGGCCCCTTCCAGGAGTGCAGGTCTTGCCTGCCAGAAGGTACCTCCAGGAGCTGGTGCTGGCTGCTGGGAGAATTCACCCTTACAAAGAGCAGAAATCCCATATTGTTCAGCAAGAACTTGTTTTCCTGCTACACTAGTAGAGCAACTGGTGGGATTCAAGGGAATAAGGGATTGAGGAGCAGGAGAATGCCACAAATGTGAAGCAGTTCACTAAAGGGATTGAGGAGCAGGAGAATGCCACAAATGTGAAGCAGTTCACTAAAGGGATTGAGGAGCAGGGGAATGCCACAAACGTGAAGCAGTTCAGTAAAGTATTATCAGTAAATGTGGGCATAGGGGATGGACATGAAGGCTGGGCTCAGCAGCCCAAGGAGCTCGTGCTCCAGCTGCACACCTGCACCTCTCCAGCTCTCTCCAGGCTTTGCTTCAGGTCCCAAGTTGGACACAGAAACTGAGATGGGGGGATCCCATCATTACCACTCTGAGAAGCCTCCCCTTGCACTTTATAACAAACATTCACTTCACTGACACAATCATACGCAAACAAGTTCATTAAGCAGTGCTTTGCTGAAATGGCAGCAAGAATGGGTTCACTCCAATCAAGTGTGGCCATGTACAAAGCACAGAGCAACACAGATCCAATTAAGCTGCCTGGGAACATGCATTCCCTTCACCGCTGCCATGGGCTGCCAGGCGCGACACACTTCTCATACTTTCGCCATGTGTCATTTTGCACAGGCAGCATGGAAATAAGAACCTGGAAGCTCAGAAGACAGAAAGCACATTTTGGCAATGAAGTACATTTGCCCTTCCAGCCTCACAGAGGGTCCTGCCAATCCCCAGGGCCACCTGGCCGCGGGGCAACAGAGCTGTTTCACACTGGGGTCTCTTCTCCTGCCTCAACCGACCCTCTTCTGGAGGGGAGCACCCCCACCACACTTCTGCTGCCCCCTCCAGCAGAACCCCCTCAGCAAACCATATCCGACCTCCGGACTCTGCTGCTCAGCCTTGGCTCCCCAGCCTTGTGCTGCACTCACTCAGATCAAAGTTTGAAGCATAACACAGAAATCCCCAGAAAAGCATTTGGATTTCACAGGTAAGTCAGACCGCTGCCTTAAGGCAACCAGATCTGCTGCAGGAAACCCTTCCAAGCAGGTTTTGGGGTGTGAGTGTAGAAAGTGAGTAAAGCAATTTTAAGAAAAAATATGCAAAAAAATAAGCAAAACAAAACAAACCATACATGCAGTAACGGACTTACATCTTACTGATAATTAAAAGAAAAAGGGTATAACGTGGCAAGACTGACAGATCTTTGTGATTCCAGTGAACCACATTTCTGTGATGTCAAGAACCATCATAAAAATGACGTAGAAAATTTGTAATTTGCTTTTTGTTTCCAGCAAAGTGCGTCAACTCCATTTCCCAAAGCAGCCCTAGGACAAGCCTCCTCAGTATAATGCCACCACTGGAAGCACCTGGACTGAACTGTTAACAAGAACTTCAATATCCCATATTACCCCCTAGAGCCTCTTTAGACCAACAGAGAAACTGAAGCACCAGGAACCAAGAGCCAAGGGACCAGGAGGGAAGGGTGAAGGGTCTCACATTTCTTCTTTCATGTCCCTTTCTTCCATCCCTCTGTGCAGAGGGAGGATAGTTTGCTCTCTGTGGAAATATTTTAGGAATAAGCAGTTGACCCTATCCAGAATAAAATAACTGATCCTGTGCTAAGCAGAGAGCAAGATAATTAAATACAATCCAGGAGATCACATTTCACACATCACTGGCCCCATTAGCAAGGCATGAGGGCTCTGGTGAGCAGAAGGCCCTGGGGCTGACAGCTCCGTGAGCAGGACCAAAGGCTCCTGACACCCACGCTGCCCCAGCAGCCCCCACTGAGAACCGCTCTCACTGCACCTTCAACAGGAGGCAAAGATCTGAGCACGTCAAGGCTTCCCAGGAGTTTCTTAGTAACTCAGGAGTTAGTGATTAACTCCCAAAGAAGTGCCCAACAGAGCTGGCAGATTGCTTGTCCCAAAGCAAGATATTTGCACCAAAGGCATTCCCAAAACACCTTGAAATGAGTTTCAAACAGCTACTTGGAAATCTCACACCAAACATAAGTTTAAAAATAAATAAGTAACAAAGAAAGTAGCACTTCTAACCTGGCACAATAATCCCTGCTCTACCAAAAAGGATTCGTTCTGGGTTCAGATCCAGTTCTGACAATCCAACCCAATCGAGTTATGGTGATTGTGCTGTATTTGCAGAACATGCTGCAGGTCACAGCCAAGGCCGTCTTCTTGTAGGACAAAAAATACAATCCCAGCTCTGGCATACAAAGGGTCTTGTTAAACATTGATGTGCTTCAGTGTACAACTGCTTTAGAGCCTCAAAGAAAGTCTCAAAACAGAAGCAGCCTCATCATTCACAGAAGACCTGCACTCCACAGAAGGCAAAGGCAGAGGATTTGAATAAAGAAATAATTTTTCAAGCCAAATCAGTTTAAATCAAAATCCTTCTTGCTGATGACCCCCACCATCACCTCCGAGTGTTGCAGACCAATTTCCACTACAAAGGGCACTCTGTCCTCCCTGTCTGACACTCCCAGGACCTTTGCAGGCAGGACAGGACAGCTCCCTGGAAAAAAACAAGCCCAAAGCCCTGCTTATACAATAGATGTTTGTCACCATTGTCACACCATCACAAAGGGGAAAGAGGAAGCACAAGCTGCAATATTGGCCCCTGTTATGAAAGCAGGAGCTTTGTTTGGGCAGGAAAACAAAACCCACTAAGCAATCGGAAGAGAAGGATTGTTAAAGCAAACAGCAAATGAGCACAGGACCAATGGGAAAATCACACACATCAGAGATAAATCCAGGAACTACCAGCTCTGCCATGGTGCTCCTGTTCTGTTCCCCAGGAAGGGCTGCCCAAGCTCCCAACTCAGGAACCAAACTCTTCTGCTTCCACCTCTCAGTCCAGTCCTTACGGACCTTTTCCTACTACCTCACCCCCTGTTTTCCCCTGCTCTATCAGCACTCCTGACCTCCCCTTTCTGAGCACAAGCCCTCTCCGAGGCTCTGCCCTCACCTTGCAAATACCATTTGATGAACCAAATACCAAAAGATGAATCATTTAACACAAACCAGTTGTTTGAACTGCATTTTCCTTGATTTCAGCAGCTATATGACTCAGAGACCTGTGAGATGGGTTATTTCCTGAAGACCAACTTAAAAAGTGAGAAAACACTACCAAGGAAAACTAGCTGAGGGTGAAGAGCATTCCAAAAATCATCCCTTCAAAGGCCCCTGTCCACAAGGACTCCAAGACACACTCCCTTGAAAATAATTTCCCCTCTTCCAAGACAGAAGCCTACAGATATAAGAATGAGCAAGAAAATAAGTATTATCCTTTATCCTAAAATTCATTTAGCACCTACAGAAAGTATTTCAGAATTAGAAAGTGCCTTTGCCCAGTTACATTCAGTGCCAAAAGAGGAAAAACAGCAAAAAAACCCAACACAAGGATGTCAAAGCATGCTGGATAAAGAGCCTTTTGCCTATCAAATAAATATTACTGTCAGTGGCTACTACTGTTGGAGGGAAAGCCCAAAATTACTCTGTGAAAACACTTGACACCCTCAAAAACAATTACATCAAGGCAGATCAGGAAGACCTCTAAGCAGAACAATCTGGGGGAATGTTTTCCTTGTTTTGGGGAGTAGCAGCAGTTTCCAGAATGAAAACGACAATCTTTGCCTTTCTCTAATCTAAGCCCATTGTTTACATTTGTAAATGAACTGTGCATATCTGCTGCTGAAAAAAAGTTTAATTAAGAACTGAATTTTATAGCAGGTTCAGGTGACTTAACTGTCTTTAGAAACATTAATTTCATATTAGAAGCAATTGACTCCTACAAGGGAACAGCACTTGACATAATGACACAGTCCTGCAGCAGGACTCAGGCTGCTGGCACCGTGCAGCGCTGAACTGGATCAACTGGGACCAGATTCCCTCCAGCAAGAGGGTTTTTAAAACCTCCAGGGACCCGGCAGGTAGGAGATGGATGGGCTCCAGCTCTATCCACAAGCAGAAGAGCACTCGCTTACCATCAGTGACGCCTGCAAACAGCAAAGTTCTACTATCAACACCCATGGAACATGGCCTTAATTTAATTCCCAGCCCTGATGCTCTTCCTCCTGCTGTCACTCGTATACCAGCCCTGCTCCCACAGCCTGTGTGAACAGCAGAGCCTGGCCTAGAAAGGGGGCTTCTCTCCCTTCTATCAGTTCCACTGGCAGAAGACAATTCTGCTTTCACAACCTTTTTTCCTGCTATTACTCAGGAGAAATCCACAATTTCTTCTCCTGCCACACCACCTCAGGAGCAGTGACAGGTCAAGGTGAGTGCCCCATGGTGCTACCAAGACCAGACTCACCGAGTGATCGGCTTTTCAAGCGTTCCCCCATAAAAACCTCTTCTGAAAACACCAGAGCCACACGTGGTCCTTGTGCCAGGCATCCTGAGAGAAGGCAAGCGCCTTCACTCAAAGGCAAACCGCCTTTGCAGGGACCACCCCGGCATGGCTGTGGGATGGGGGTGTGCAGCTGCCTCAAAAGGCACAGGAGAAGCAAAGGGAAGAGGTGCTGGCCATGCATCCATCCAAATGACTGAAGATGCCAAAGGCCACTGCCACCTCCGAGGACCCCCTGGGACATGCCACCATCCAGCAGGTACTAAGGGAGAGCCGACTCTGGGACCCAGTCTCTACCTGCTGTGCACACCAGCTGAAGTGCAGACAGGGAGCCCAAGACTGTCTCAATGATGTTCTTGCTGTGTTTTCATGCATTTGAACATCTCCTCCACAAGTCACTCTGCAAGAAAAATTCCCTAGAATTTACCCTAAGTGTCTCTAAGTTCATGGTGTGGAAGCTACCACCCACCCTCTCATTCTCTCACACAGCCAGAGAGTTTTATGTGCCAGGAATAATACTTCTCTGTATTGCAAGAGGCAATGTAGGCCTAGAGCACTTTTAAAACAGTTGTGTCTGATTCCATCCCAAGCCATGGCAGGGTGTTTTTAAGCCCCAGTGCAAGGACCAAGCCCTCTGCTACAACAGCTCCTGGGGCAGGCGCGAGGCCCAGGCAGGGCAGGGCACGGCGTCGTCGGACGGAACCGCAGCACCAGGGCTGCGGCGGGAGAACATCGCGGAGCTAAACACGAGCGAGTCCGAGCAAGAGAGTACAAGCAGGTCCTCCTGAAACACACTCCCCAAATCAGCCCAGGCTCACAAGTTCTTGGTTAGACTACAAGGCACAGCTCTTAAGAGCCTCCCTCCATGAACGCTCACAACTCCCAAACAACAATTAGTTGCAATTTCCCTAATGGTACCACGGTAGAGGAATGAAACTGTAAAATTGATATTTTCACCCATAAAAACGATCCAGAGCCATCAGCCAGCGTCAAACACCGTGAGCAAAGAGCACAGGGGCAGCATCTATCCCATCCCCAGGGCACTGCCGTGGGTGCCCAACGCTGCCACCTGACCAGGGTCTGCTGCTCTAGGAGGATGCTGGGAGCAGGAACAGCACTCCAGAACTGCTGGCACGCAGCTGGCAAGGCCCGAGGGTTCTTCCCACCGCGTGGGCGCTCGGACTATGGCAAAGCACCCACCATAGCCGCGGACCGGGGCAGCCTGCGGTGCCCGTGTGATGGGGACACGTTGTGTCACGTTTGGACCTGTTGTGAGCCGCGGCACCACCAGCCGAGCCCGGCCCCGAGCCCCGCCACCCTCGCACCGCGGACACCGGCCCTCCAGGGCTGCTCCCGGCGGCCTGGCGTTCGCTCCTCCCGCCTCGACGGGACGAGGCCCCCGCTCACCTTGAAGTCGCGGCTGTGCTGCGGGGTGTACTCGAGCGTCCAGAGCGCCCGCACCAGCTGCGCCAGCTGCTCCGTGACCTCGCCGGGCGCGGGCGGCGGCCCGTCGGCGGGGGGCGGCCCGCCGCGGAACTGCTCCAGCGCCAGGAACTCGGCGAAGAGCTCGGTGTTGCTGAGGCACTGCAGGATGGCGTTCATGAAGCAGGTGTTGCCGTGGTTGCGCAGCCCCGCCACGCCGGGCACGGCCTCGGAGCTGCCGGCGGGGCGCGGCGGGGGCTCGGGGCTGCGCGGCGGGCCC
>VZTJ01006727.1:478925-559689 GCA_013397795.1 Orthonyx spaldingii
CAGGAGCGCAGCATGGCGCCGCCGGGACCGGAGGGCGGCCGAGGTGAGGGGCGGCAAGCGCGATCCCCCCCGGGACGGCCGTTCCGGGGATCAAACACCGGGAAGGGGGTGGGATGCCGGGTGGTGTTTCCGCGGGGCCGGGCGGGACAGGACCCTGCGGTCGCGGTGCGGCGGGGCACGGGGCGGTGGTCGGGCGCCGGTCCGCAGGCCGCCCCCTCAGTGCCCGGTTCTCCCATAGCGGCCGCCACGGCTCCCGGTAAGAAGATCACGGCGCGGCTGAAGCGGACGCTGCCGGTGCGGGGCCCGCAGGCGCCGACGCTGAGCGAGCTGATGCGCTGGTACTGCCTCAACACCAACACCCACGGCTGCCGCCGCATCGTGGTGTCCCGCGGCCGCCTGCGCCGCCTGCTCTGGATCCTGCTGACCCTCAGCGCCGTGGGGCTCATCCTCTGGCAGTGCGCAGAGCTCCTCATGAACTACTACAGCGCCTCGGTCTCCGTCACCGTCCAGTTCCAGAAGCTGCCATTCCCCGCCGTCACCATCTGCAACATCAACCCTTACAAGTAAGGCCTGGGGGGCTGGTGGGAGAATGAGAGGTCAGCACAGCACCAAACTCCTTCCCAAGCTCGTCCCGGTGCTGCGTGTCAGCCTTTTCCCAACCGTGGGTTTTTCCTCTACAGTACCTCGTGTGCCACATCCCCCTCTGTACTGTGGGTTACACTCTCACCCCTCACTGCTGCCTGCTGACCTCGGCTCAGCTCATGCTGCTTTCTGCTCCAGACAGTCCCTGTCAGCTCTTTGGTTCTCTTCAAATTCCCTTCTTCCCAGGACCAAAGTTCCAGGATTACAAATGTCATCTCCTGAAGAATGGAAAGGGGACATCTGTCACTCCTCTCTTGCTTCTTTCTTTCCTTATGGGAGATTTTGACATGATCCATCAACAATACTTTTTCTCCTGTCAAATCATGCTTTACATCACTCTCTGTTCTGCTACCAGATTCCCACCCTGGTCCCCATAGGGATTCAGCTCTTTGATGCCTCTTCACAGATGCAGAAGTCTTATTTCCACGTACTCTGCCTCCTCAGACTTCCTAACATGAGGAGCTTGAGAGTCCTGGGAGAACTTTCTCTGTAGTTCAGTGTGCTCTGCTTCCTCTGGTGCTTGCTCCAAGATCTCTCCGCGGACAGAGCTGTGTCTGCCCTCACCAATGTGAGAAATTGGTGTGAGACCTCCACAGGGAATTCTGTTCCAAGCCATGGGATCCACAGTGCAGCTGGGCAGTGAGATGGGATGCCGATGTCTCGTTGTCTCCCATGCAGGTACAGTGCCATGAAAGAATATTTATCTGAATTGGACAAAGAGACAAAAAAAGCTTTGGAAACTTTCTATGGATTTTCTGAGGGCAAGTCCAAGGTGCGCCGGTCGGTGGACGAGTGGAACAGCACAGGAAGCGACTTTTTCCAACAGATCCCACTGCTGAAGGTCGAGGACTTCTCCAGGACAGCAACTGACCTGCACAGTGGGCAGAAGAGGAAAATAGAGGGAAGTGTCTTTCACAAGGACTCATCCATTGTGAACTCAGGCGATTCCAATGATATCATTGGCTTTCAGCTGGTGAGTGTCTCTGTGCCCCAGCCAGCAAGATCCCTGCGGGGCAGCAAAGGGCTATTTGGGGTTGGTGTCCCTCTGGCAGGTTTTATTGCCTGCTCAGGTGGCTTTGCAGTGCACAGTGCTGAAGAGCACCCTGTCTGCTCTTCTGCCTAAGCCTCTATGGCTGCTGCAGATTCACCTCCAGCTCTCTGGAAGAGTAGCTTCCTGAAATCTTCCCAAATAGATTCAGTGCCATCCGTGAATATTTTTTTGATCCTGAAATATTTGGTCATATCACTTAGCCCTGAATAAAAGGTCTTTGATGCCCAATGTAACTTCATACATGGCTATTTCTGTGGAAGAGAAACACTATCAGATGTACCTTGTAGAATCCTTAATTCACATCTGCCTTGTAGAATCCATGATTTCAGTCCATCTGAAATGCTTTTTCCTGTTTGTGCTTGTCAGTGTGATGCAAACAACAGCAGCGAGTGTGCCCTGTACACGTTCAGTTCGGGTGTTAACGCTATCCAGGAGTGGTACAAGCTGCATTACATGAACATCATGGCACAAATTCCCCTGGAGACTAAAGAAAAATTGAGTTATTCTGCTGATGACCTTCTGCTGACATGTTTCTTTGATGGCCTATCTTGTGACAAAAGGTCAGTGCACAGAAAATTCCTGCCATATTAACAGCTTATTTCCAAGTCCATAATATGTAGGAATGGAATATTTGGTATTTGCTGAATTCCAGCAGGAGTCACTGCTAGTTCTGTGAATCTGCCTCCCCCATCCTGTCAACCCCCATTCCCACATTAAAATTTCCTCAAGTTTCCATCTCCTGATATATTAAGTTAGATCATACTATCATATAGTTTCAAGTTACTCAGAAAGAGACCTTTCAGCAAAATAAACTTCTTGAAAAGAAGTAATAAACCCCCCATGCAGTCCTGGTCTGTCTCTGTCAAAACCACAGCCCAAATGTGCTGCCTTTTTCCCACAGACAGAACTACAGGGAACAATGTCATGATATTTGGTTTCTTCCAGGCACTTCACTCGTTTCCATCACCCCCTCCACGGCAACTGCTACACCTTCAACAGCGGCGAGAATGGGACCATCCTGAGCACCTCCACGGGCGGCAGCGAGTATGGTGAGTGGGGGTGCTTTGCACACGTTTGGTGTTCCAGGGCACTTTGCACACGTGTGGTGTTCCTGTGTGGTGTTCCAGGGCACTTTGCACATGTGTGGTGTTCCTGTGTGGTGTTCCTGTCGGTTTGCAGAGGAACTGTTTGATAACAAATGGTTCAGCAAACTGGATCCTGCTGGAGCGTGAGCGTTGTGTTGGCTGTAGATGTACAGGCTGATTGGGGAAATGCCTGTTTAAACTAGTGCAAACTCTTGCCTGAGAATACAGATAATATCATTGCATCACTAATGTTTTCCAGCTGAAATTACTGCTGCCCAGTTATATAACTTTTTAAAGTGAGTTCCAGCCACATTCTCA
Organism: Orthonyx spaldingii; assembly: GCA_013397795.1. Lineage (NCBI taxonomy): Eukaryota > Metazoa > Chordata > Aves > Passeriformes > Orthonychidae > Orthonyx > Orthonyx spaldingii. The sequence continues at coordinate 482,022 of VZTJ01006727.1, forward strand.
GCAGACGTTATTTGTTTGCTGTACACAGTACCACCAAGGGAGGTTACTGGCTGCAGGTGTCTTGGTGTGGCTGGGCATAGGCTGTGCTTGGCTGTTACAGTTCTACTTAAGGCCAGATAACACTAAATAAACCATGCTCCCCTCCCTGACCAGAAAACGTGGCTCTGGCTCCTGGTGTAACTTCCTGCCTTGTCTCTGTGGTTCAGGATTGCAGGTTGTTCTGTACATCGACGAAGCAGACTACAACCCCTTCCTGGTGACATCCACAGGAGCCAAGATCATTGTCCACGACCAAAACGAGTATCCCTTCATTGAAGACATTGGCACAGAAATTGAGACTGCAGCAGCCACCTCCATAGGGATGCACTTTGTGAGTGGCAATAATCTCCTTTTCAGGTGCACCTTTGCCTTGGTACAACTGTAAATAGGAATTGTTGGGGTGATTTCAGAGAGCCAGCAGCTGGCAGGCCTCTAAATACCTCCCACTAGGTAGCTGAAGTGCCCTGAGGGAAATCCTGTGATAACACTTTTCTGAAGAAAAGAGGCCGTGGGAAAATCAGGTCTTTATAAACCCAACCGGCCTGGGATCTTGTTTGTTCTCCATTTTCTTCCCCCTTGGCTTTCCAGGGGATTTTTGGTTTTGTTTTCACAGCAAAATCCACAACCACAGAAATGCATTGTCAGGTGCCTCGTTTGGCTTTAGCAATGAGCAGTGAGTTTCACCCCATGAGGGTCCCCGGGGCAGAGGAGCCAGAGCTGGAACTATGAGTCCCCGCGTTGGGGTCAGGCCCCTAGGGATGGCAGCAGCACAACCCTTTTTTGTGAATGGAAGCCTCGTTTTGCTGATTTTCTCTCTATCCCAGCAGTAAAAACACCCTCGTGGGCTGTGGCTTTGCTTTTGCCATCTGTGAGTAAGGGCAAGGAGAGCTGCAGCTCCAATTTCCCCATTTAGTGTAGTTCAGAGGAGGCATTTGGCCCAAGGGAGTTCGGCACAGCGGCGAAAGCTGTGCCAGGCCCCCTTTCATCTGGATGGGCTGTTAAGTGAGCACTTCAGCTCTGCCTTTCTTCCTGGTGGTCTGGTCAGAGCATCAGCCGTCCTGCTTATCTGGGTGTGCCGCATCGTGATAGGTCCTGCATTAGAAAAGACATTAAAAGAGGAGCTGATGTTTTACAAAATGCAGAGCGCTAACTGTCTTCCAGCTGTCTGGAAAACTGTGGCAGCAACTCCTTGGTTAAACATGACTGAGGGCTTTGAGAACCAGGATGGTGTGAGGACACAAAGTCTCACAAGACTATTTTCTTTGTCACCATCACAATGTACAGAGACAGTCACTGAAGGTAGTCTCAATATTTAATGTAATATATTCCTAGCACAATAGGTGTGGACTGTTGCTATAGTATAAAAAACAAGATGGAGCACATCTTAATGTCTGTATTTAAAAGATTTATCATGAGGAAGGGATCTAATTGCATTCTAATGAGGCAGCCAAAGCTGAGAAGCTGGACACAATTTCTGATCTCAGAACAAAAGCTGGGGATCACTGTCCTGCTGGGAAAGGACAACTCCAGAGAGCCTGCTGAGTGGTGGGGTGTCAGGATTGTCAGGACACGGCTGCAGCACCGAGGTGCCAGATCAGTCCTTGTCCCCATATCCAAGGTCACAGAGGAGGACACAGCAGGTGTGTCCCACACAGTGCTGCTGGCTGGGCTCTGAACACAGCATCAGTGTCTGATTATTGCTCATGGGTTTCTGCTGGGTACTAGGACTGCCCCCTCCTCCAAATTATTCCAAGATGTTTGGAATGCAAGCAAGGCATTTCTTGGTCAGAGTTGCAGTGCTTTAGTTAAATATTTAGCTTGGAAATTATTTCAGTACCTGAAGGAACAAGTAAGCTTTTGTAGGAGCATAAGCCACAACAAAATAACTCTATACAAAGGATCGATCATCTGTTGGAAGCCCCAGGAGCAGACTGAGGCAGTGTCTTGGCACTACATTGTGCCATTTAAAAGCTGGTTGCAGTCAGTTTTCAGAAGTAATGCATCTCTAATACTGAAATCCCATCTTTCCCTCCAAAGAGAGATTTGACCATCTCTAAACATGCTGACTTCCACTATACCAGCCCAGAGCCTTCTCTTGCTGCAGACAAAGTGGTGAGGTATGCTCCTGTCAGGGGTGGCCTCAGGAGCTGCCTGAGGTTACGAGCCTTTCTCAGGTTAATTTGATCCTTTGTATAGAATTTTTAATTCTAATTTTAAACTCTGTAGAGAAATACAGGTGAATGGATTCTTAAATGGATGTTTCTTGTGATTTCAGGCCACTCTATTGTAAAGTAGATAATTACTGCAGAAAGATAGCAAGGGCTGAGGGAGGTAAGGCAGTCTGCAGGAAGTGGGCAATGGAACTGGAATCAGATCTCAGGAATTTGAGGGCTCCCAGCCCTGGTTTCACAGAGCTTGCAGGCACAAACTTGGCATGTCTCAGAGCTCTTTGCTCTGGGCAGAGATTGCAGAACAGGAAAAGTCATTAGCATTTGAGAGGAAGGGTCAAAGCAGCACCTGGAAAAAGGTTTGAGAGAGACACAAACATTTGATTTAGAGTGGATTCAGAGAGGTGCTGTTGAGCACTAGTGGAGCCTCAAGTGCTGTTTACCCATGGCACAGGAGCAGCCAGTGCAACAACAGCTCAGGCAGGTGGGGATCCTCACAGAAAATAAACCAAAACCCCTGCCCAACAACCCCCCATCCCTCAGAATACAAATATCCAGGGTAAATGATGCACAACCTCTGGGACTGAGAGAGAACATGCATATGGATTACTCTGCCTTGAAAAATCCTCACTGCTATGATTATACCACCTGCATTCCTGCAGAAGGTTTCAAGGAAGACAGCAGAAAATCCCACCAGAGCTGTTTTTTGGGAAACAGGTATTAGAAACAAAAAACCCCTTGTTTTGACAAATCATTTTAGGTAGCAAAAGGTAAACATTCTATTCAAAGCTGCTTTATCACTTACAGTTTCATAATTGGGATAAAGTGTCACTGAATCCTTCCATTTCTCTATGAACTCCAAAAAACCAAGTTTTCTTCTTTTCTGTTTCTCAGACTCGGTCTCGCAAGCTAAGCAAACCCTACAGTGACTGCACAGAGACAGGAGCAGACATACCTGTGGAAAATCTCTATAACAAGAGCTACTCACTCCAGGTAAAGCCATTGCATTTGGGTTTATCAGTTGCTCGAAAACTATCTGCATAAAAAGCTTTGTAACAGTCTGTAGTCCAGGACCAGAGACTGGGAACAGTCTGAGCACAGGGTTGTTGCATTAACCACTGATGTAAAATGCCACAGCACTTCTTAAAATCCAGCTTTTATTCTTAAGTGGTTGCTGTTTGTAGTTCCCTCAGGCACTCTGTTAGATAAAGAGAGAACATGAGCTCATTAGGCAATTTTCAAGCAATGTGAGACTGGAAAATATTGGCCAAGTAAAGGTTGCAGCTTAGTAACCCTTGAAGCCAGAAATTGTGACCTTTAGGACTCCAAGAATAACAGAAACCATCTAATCAGTATCCAGATAGCAGGATGTTTGTTTACAGAGTAAGTTTCCACTAATTTTGCATGGTTTCTGTAATTGGGTCCTCTTGGAGAGTGTCAGTTGTTCTGGCACTCTCCGCTTGAAGAATTGTACTTATATTAGCTGCTGCCAAGCCCAGGTCTAGGCTGAATTTGTATTTTATGGGGAATATGAAATCTGCTGTGATATAGTGCCAGGTAGAATCACCCAGACATTATCTCAGGTTTTTAATAATAGTACTTCACCGAAACTCAGTGCTCAGGAGGGCTGGGACTGGGACCAAAAGGCTTGATTGGGATTTCAAAGGGAAGTTCAGTTCCTGCATGTCCAAGTGTTTTAGCACAAACCACAGCTCTGCTGCCTTGTTAATCCTCACAGCTTCACCTCTCCCAGTAGGCACCAGCAGGGTTTGGTGGAAGCTGTGAACATTTTCTGCTGTGAGTCACTTCCCACACCTAGTTAGTGATTCATGGGCCTCGTGCCATGGCAGGCCCAAAACCCTCTCCTTGACTCTCTAAAGAGCAACTGCAACACTGAAGCTTTTGGTGGCTGTAGGGGAAGTGGGGGCATTCATAGAATCCCCATATATGTAATCCTCAGAGAAGATTGTATTCTTATTTCTTGCACTAGAGCCTCAACCCTGCACAGCACTTTCTGCCTGTGTTTGTATTCACTCATAGCAGAGCCTGAAGGCCCAGGGAAACAGGGTTCCCATCCCACTGCTGTTGTCATAAGCAGGATGTTTTTAGGTGCACAGGACCCTGGACCTTGGTGCTGCCTCTTAGCCCCCAGCTGTTTTTTCTCCCCAGATCTGCCTGCACTCCTGCTTCCAGAAGGCCATGGTGGACTCGTGCGGCTGTGCCCAGTACGCGCAGCCCTTACCTGCTGGGGCTGAGTACTGCAACTACAAGAAGAACCCAAACTGGAGTGAGTATTGAAACACCTCTGGCACTGCACATGCCTCAGCCACCAGCCCTGCCCCTGCAGCACCAAGCCATCACACAGCCCCTGCACCTACTGTGCACCCGCAGTGTCCCTGTCACACAGCCCCTTGCACCCAGCACCCCCAGTGTCCCTGTCACACAGCTCCCTGCACCCCCAGCATACTGGGATGAGGCAAATCTGCCTTAACCCACTTAAGTCCCCACACCCAGAGCCAGAAGTGCCTGCCTTGCTCACACTGGCAGGTTTGTGAAGCTTGCCCTGACAGCTTGTCACCTGTGCCCACCACAGAACAGTTGAGTGGAGAGCTTGACCAGGTGAGGCAGTTTCCATGTCTATATCAAGTGACAGCCACTTCTCAAGAGTCTTTTGCAATATTTATAGGGTAAATCTTTTTATCCCCACCATGTAGGTGATGGCCACAAAGGCCACCTATGTCCCAGGTGCCCCACTCCAGCCCAGGTAGCAGGTTTTCTTTTTGGCTTCTCACACACATCTTGCTCCTCCCCTACAGTGTACTGCTACTACAGACTGCACGAAAAGTTCGTGAAGGAGCAGCTGGGCTGCCAGCAGATCTGCAAAGATGCCTGCAGGTGAGTCCTGCCCACAGCCAGAGGTAAAGTGTGCGTGGGAGTCAGAGCTCACAAGTGACATCCTGCCTCTCTCTACAGCTTCAAGGAGTGGGCGCTCACCACCAGCATTGCCCAGTGGCCATCCACCGTGTCAGAGGTCAGTCCCCAACTGCACTCCACCAGAACAGCGGCCTAGCATAAGGCATTGAGTAACCCCAGAGGTTCAGCACAAAAGCAGGAGGCCCTGGGGTAGTCAGTAGCATTCAATGATGCTGCTCCCAGAGACCAGGCTGTAGTTTCCAGCTCAGGGCTCCCCCTCCAGGAGTTCACCATTAAACTGAAATTTTTCTTGGGAGATCCCCTTGGGATCAGCTGGCCTGTCACACACTCAGTGCTGGTACCCATACTAGCCCAAGGATATGTGGAACATGAGACCCTTCCTAAGGATCTCGGCACAAGCACCTGCAGCTAGAGTAGCATTTTCTCTCTGTTCTACAGGACTGGATGCTCCGAGTTCTCTCTTGGGACAAAGGGCAAAAACTCAACAAGAAGCTGAACAAGTAAGTCCCCCTGTGTGTTCCTGCCTTGCACCTCCAGCTCTGATACAATCTCGGCAGCCCTAATGATGGCAATTGGGGAAAAAGCTCCCTTGGAGCAGCCTGGCCCTACTGGTCCAACTGGTTATTTGCATAGTTTTTCAGTATGTTTCATGTTATTGTTTTACTAAACCCTCTGCCTTCCTCCTGCTTCCCCAGGACAGACCTAGCCAACCTCATGGTGTTTTACAAGGACCTGAATGAGAGATTCATTTCGGAGAATCCTGCCAACACGGTGAGTGAGCATGCTGGTCCCTGCTCAACTCCAGGAGACACGGTGCTTCCTCCCACGCAGGCTGGAAGCTTTCACCTGCCCAGGGGAGCAATCCCACACGGGCAGGGGCAGGAAGCTGATCTCAGATATGCACCTCTGGGCTGGTCCTGCCCTTTCCAGCCCTTATCTGGGGCCACGTCTCTGCCTGTCCAACCCCAAGCCCTGCAGGCTGCCCACAGTAAGCTCAGCTCTGAGTTCTTCCTGAAGCAGAGCGAGAGAGAAAAACAGCAGAGATTTGGGGACCCTCTGCATTGGGGGTGCTCAGCAAGCCCTAGGTGCCCCCGCTCGGTCTCCCTGCCTTGTAATGGCACCATGGACACGTGCCCATTACAGACCATAACCTTGTGCTCTCTGCTCTTCCAGCTCGTCATTCTTCTGTCCAACTTTGGGGGCCAGCTGGGCCTCTGGATGAGCTGCTCGGTCGTCTGTGTGATTGAGATCGTCGAGGTGTTCTTCATCGACTCGCTGTCCATCGTCATGCGGCGCCAGTGGCAGAAGGCCAAGAAGTGGTGGAACGGCCGCAAACGGGGCGGCTCAGGGAAGGCTCCGCAGGCCGGCGACGTGGAGAGGCAGGGCCACGACAACCCCGTCTGCATTGATGAGGACCTGCCCACCTTCACCACTGCCCTGCGCCTGCCGCTGCCCCAGGACAGCCCCCTGCCCAGGACTCCCCCCCCCAATTACAGCACTTTGCGGCTCGAGACGGCCTTCACAGAGCAGCTGCCTGACACACTGGAGCTCGGCCAGCACTGACACCTGTCACCCACCCACCCAGGTGCCCAAAGAGGTGGGTGCTGGACCCACATGTCCAGGAGCGAAAGGCACAGATCCAGACAAGCACTGAAGGGCTGTCAGGTCAGACCCTTACTCAGGGATTGAACTGAGTCAAAGCTGCCCTGAGCAAAGCTCAGACACAAAAGCCAAGGGCTCAGAGACATTAGGTGCTTCAAGCAACATCAGTTCTCGAGTTAATGATGGCAGGAGATGGCTGGAGCAGGATGTGGTACTAAGCTGGGATGTCTCACCAGGCAAAGGCACGCATTAGCCACCAGCTGCACACACCCCATTGCATGTGGGCAGGAATTGCTCCACAGCAGCAGATTGATGCCACATTGAGCATTAACACTAATTGCTCTCTGCTGTGTGGCTGGACTTGTGGGAAAAACCCCAGGCTGTCAGGAATCCAGCATGGCATTTGTAGGAAGGGCATGACAGGGACTTGGGTAAAGCACAAAAGAGCATAAAAGGAAAGCTCTCACTTGAATTTTCATTAGAACCCTGATTCCAATGGTGGCCTGAGGAGCTCTTGCGAGCTGAAAAGCCAGGACAACCAGAAATATGCTTGTAGAGCAAGTTACTACACAGCTAGGGTAGGAAAGCCCGAGTCATCCCCAAGGAATCATCTGAAAGGGCATGAAATCCAATTTGGAGCACAGTAATGAAGTGCATCCTCTGCAAGCTTGTTCCGTTCCACGTCACTCAGCCAGCCCTTAAACATTTAACTTCCAAGGAGCTCGTTAAACGACTTCCCAGAAGCCTCACAGGGAGCTAGCTGGTTGCTCTTTTCCTGCTCAACGCCAGGCAAGGACTTCCTCCTGCAGCCACCCAGTTTCCCACCTGCCTGCTCTGGAGCTGGCAATGCTTGGAGGATGCCTCACCCCACCTGTACTCATCCACCTCGCCCCCACCTTCTCCAATCCACAGAGCAGTGTCAGCACCCACATTTTACCTCCTGTGCTGCTCCCACCACGCGGGCCAGGGGCTGCTGCCTGTGCCCCCACAGCCACGAGTGCTCCTGGGAGGACCTGGGGCACCCGACTGTGCTGGCAGCACCCTTCCCCTGGCTGCCCATCCTGCACCCAGCTCCCTCCTGCCACTGCCCGTTCTCTGCTGCCTTCAACACCCTGTGTAGATGAAGAGCAGAGCCCACTCCACACTGGCTGTTGGGGTCTATAGAGCCAGAGCAATTCAGAATGTGTGAGTGGTGTCTGAGTGGAAGAGTCTCTCCTTTCCTTTCTCTATGAACTTGTTTTATGTAGGACAGCGAGAATCCAGAAAGGTTCTTTAAAGTGCAATAAAACCTATTTTAAATTAATTATTTAAATAGACGATAAACTGAAAAAATAAAGATATATTTTTGAGTAACTGCTTTGCCCTTTTTTATTTTTAAATCACCACTCTATGAGTTAGTTCTCTGCAGGTATCCTGAGAGCTGAGGGGACTTATCTCTGCCTGCCCAGGGGCTGTGGGTTCTCAGCAGGGCCAAGCCCCCCAGGCCCCTTAGCAGAGAGGGAGCAGGGGGATGCTGTGGGACCCGGCTCAGGAGCATAGAGGAGGAACATGGGCTGCAAGCAGGAACACAGTGAAAAGGCTTTTCAGAAAGCAACGTTGACCAGCAAGGGACCAAAACCACTGGAACTTCAGGTGTCCCCAGACGCCTCTGCTCCTGAGCAGTCCCTTGGAGGCCACAGGAAAAGTGAGAGCCAGAGCTGCCTCAGCCCCTGCTCCAGCAGTGAGAGAGGTGCTCTGGGTGAGCTATGGCTCACCCCCATCACCTCTAACAGCATCCAATACCAACACCCATCATGACACTCCTGCCCCATGGGCAGCAGTGGCAGAACAGACCTAGAGCAGAATAGAGCATCCCAGGGAGCCCCACCTCCCCTTGCTGTTACAGGCATGAGCTGTCCCCACTACAGCAGGGGCAGGAATAACAGCAAAGTCCAGAGCCAAGGAACACCTTTCCACAAACTCCTTCCTTGCCAGCTTGGTGGTGCCAGCACAGGAGCTGGTTTGGCTCCGTTACACCTGACTGAGGACCTGCCTTCCAGTGCAGAGGGCTCAGCTGACTCCAACTCCCACAGAGCACAGCCTACAGGGAACACATTGGGGGAATCACCTCCCCACCAAAGCAAGCAAATATCACAAAGCAGGTCATGCCACAGTTCTTCCATTTGACATCCGTACCTGTGGGTGCAGCAGCACCTAAGAGACCACAGCTCTCCACAGGGCTTGCTCACAGCTGCTGCAGGCAGTGCTAAGGAGAGGCTGCTGAAGCTCAGTTTGATACTGGTATAGCTCCTTCTCCACTGCTGAGCAGCTCACTGGGTTTCTTCTTTCCCTCAGGCTGCTCAAACACCTCTGCCCACCCCCAGCAGCCTTTTAGCCCTCAGAGCTGCGTTAAATCAATGAATGGTAATAATGCAATCAGCTCCCTGACAGGAGGGAACCCCCCACACCTGTCTCCATAGCCGGGGAAGGCACTGGCAGCTGGCACAGATTGGGATTGGTGAGGGGTTTGTGTTTCCAAAGTCCCCTCAAAGCAAATCAAAACCTTGGCAAATAAACAGAGTGGTGTCAATCCTGCATGAAAGCAGCTGTAGGGACTGGTCGGACTTTAGACCAAGAACTGCAGTTCCAATAAGGGGAATATACTTTGATGGAGAACAAAGCTGCTGACCCGTAGTGGTCCAGCAGCAGGAATGTCAGGGCTCCCTCACTGAAAACCCAGGATGTGTGTCCTGACAGGCACTTTTTTGGGGGAACGCTTGCTCTAAATTCTTTGGAAGAGAGCGGGTGTTCAGCAGATGCTGTTTGCAGCTACTCTTGGGGCAGGTGCAATACCTTTTCTCCATGTATGAATAATCCTCAGAAGGCAGAGAGCCACGGAGCTACAGAAATGGTTTACTTCGTCATGACTTAAACACTGAACTGTGCTAAACTCCTGAGTCACCTCAAACACAGAAAACCACTGGGGACAGTCTGAGAATCAGGACTGGCACACGCTAAACATCGTAAACCCCAAGTGTCTGAGAAACTCAGCTCAGAGTTTATGGAAACAACAGGCTGTAAAATCCACGGTTCAGCAGCATCCCCTCTTCCACCGCGGTGGCTCCAGGCTCAGGTGGGAAGTCCTCTTGTCACAGGGACAGCGTTCCCAGGTGACTCGTGGCAAGTGGTGGGAGCCCAGCCAGCCCCAGTGAGGGCTCGAGAGCAGGCAGCCCCTCACTCCCCAGCAGTCCCCCACTCACCAGCAGCCCCCCACTCACAGCAGTCCCCGCTTGCCTCCCATCCCCGGGATACAGCTGCGGCCACAGCACCCAACTCTTGGGCAGGGATAACAATGGCCCCAGAAGCCACAGACCCACAGCTTCAGCTTTATGGCACCGCAGGGCTGCGGGGAGCAGCTGCAGTACCCAAGAACACAGTGAAGGTGCAGGCAGCATCACAGGCACTGCCTTGGCAAGGGACAGGCCGGGGAGAGGTGTTGAAACAAACCTGCAGCAGCAGGTGCTGGTGACTCACGGGAAAAGCTGCCGGCACACTGGGACCGGCTCTTCAAGGAGAGGAGGCACAGCAGGAGAACCTGGCTTTGCTCCTCCACAGCTCCCACAGCAGCCACTGCCAGAGGGGAGAAACCTGGAGGTGATGGAGGAGCTGTGAGGGGAAAGTGGCTGAGGAGGAGGAAAATCCAGGTGCACAGAGATTTTCTGGATGGCAGGAATCTGCCGGTGTGGGGGTGTCAGCCTGGAGGACTCACCCCAGACTCCCTCAGAGTGGAAGGAAGGGGAAGCTGCCCAAAGCTGCTCCCAGCAGATGCAACCAGGCAGCACAGACAGGGTTAAAAACTGCTCAGGCCCCTTCCAGAGAGGTGACATCTGGGTGACATCCAGTGGTCCACAAACAGGTTTGGGAGTTAAATGCCTCATTAATGTAAATGGGGCTGAGCTGGGAAAAGGCATCTCCAGCACATGCCTACGGAAAATCCATCCAGGCTCTGAGCCTCTTGTGCTCAAGACCAGCTCTGGGGAGGCCAAACACGGCTGGATGGTGTGGATGGTTCAGTTTTACCCCTTCACCTTCAGGGCAGGGGGAGCCAGCACCGGAACTGGGCAGCCCCGGAGCAGTTCCTCACACCGGACGGCTGGTCTGAGCTGTCCCCACCAGCCTGGTCTGAGCCATGCCCACCTTGCCTGTTCTCAGCACTTTGAAGCATTTTCCAGCAGCTGGAGCATCCCCAGCCAAGGCCAAGCTGTGGCAGGGGAGCGTGGCAGCACCGAAGCGGTTCCAGGCAGTGTGAGTCAGGGTTTGACCCACGTTGTGGCAGTTCCCTGCACAGGGACATGCCAGGACACGGCCCAGCACTAATCCCGATGCTGGCATCTCCCTGTGAACAGGACGGACCGGGGCGGCGGAGCCCGCGCCAGCTGCCCACGCCCCCGCTGGCACACGCTGCCACGCAGCGCTGGGCACGGCACCACGCGCTGCAACGACACTGAGAGCAGTGCCCAGGGCGAGCAGGGGGAGCAGAAACCCCAGGCCAGCCTGGGCATTCCCATCTGAGACGCTGGACTGAAACCTGCTGTGCCACGCCAGCCACTGGGCCTGGCTTTCGCTCATCCCTCTTAGCTGTTCATCCCTCTCCAGAGCAGTGTGGACTCAGGATGACCTGGCCCTGGGGAGCTGGGGTTGGTAGTGGAGGCACTGGGGGCAATGGTGATGGAGGGCTGGGGCTCTCCCATTCCTCCCTGTCCTTGTCCCTGCAGCCACGCTGCACCAGGACTCTCCCTTTGGCCCCGGCGCAGGCAGCTCTGGGCTCAGGATGCTGACCCGCAGCCGTACCTGCACCCTGGCCTGGTTGTAACACAGCCTGAGGTGTAAACAGGGAAACACACCTGGCCCCAGGGCTGTGGACAGAGTGTTCCTGCCTCTCTGTCCTCTGGAATCTTCACCCAAGCCTTGGCACTTTCCTGTAACACTCCCTCACCGCCTCGTCCCTCCCAGACTTACGCTTCTACCTCGGTTTCCCTTCCAGAAGGAGCTGGGTGGGAGCTGTACCCTGTCAGGACCTGAGTCCCCCTCACTGCTGGGCATGCGGGTGGGCTGCCAGCCCTGCACAGCTCTCCATGTGACCCCCCAGGACCATGGTGGCACTGTGACCCTGGCACCCTTGCCATTGGCAGCGTTCCCCAAGCAGTGAGATATGAAGTACAGGAGGGGACACTCTGTGGGGCCAAGTGACAAAAACCCAACCCCAACCCGCAAAGCCCTGGGCAACTGAGCCAACCCAGCCCCAAGCAGCACCAGGTATGGGGTATGGGATACAGGGTCACATCTCTCTCTTCCACTCATGTGCTTTGTCCAAATGTGTTTCTAGGCATTAAAAACATGTGTTCCCTATATTTGTTCACCTGTAACAGAGCACACCGCAGTCCTGGCGGGATGTGATCGCCCAGAGCACAGCGGAGGTGGGAGCCGGCTAGGGCCGGGGTGAATCACCCTGTTGTCACAACGCCTCTCACTCCAGTACCTTCCTTCTGGGTTTTAAGACCTTCTCATCTGAGTTTACATAATGAATCCTGAACGGTACAAGCTGTTCCCCTGGGTACACACAGGTAATCACTCCTGGTCTTGTTATAAATCAGCTCTGGACTTGTTATAAAATGTCATCAGTCACAAAATAGTTCACATTTGCCCCAGAACATGGGAGAGGACCATAAAACATCAGCCCAGGGCACCTTTACATTGCTGCATCCTGCTGGAGCCATACTGGCAGCCCCTGTCCTGCACCAGGGCGTCCTGGGGACATTCAGGGAACTGGACCCCACCTGAGCTGCCACATCCCAGGATGCTGGAGTCACAGCAGGCAGGATATTTTTCCAGTAAACTTCTACAGCAGAAAGAGCAGATGAGTTCAACTAATTCCCTGTCACAATTAGTTACAGAGCTGGCCAGGGGGAACCCCACCAGTGACAAACCACCACAGTGCTGCAATGAGAACCTGCCCAGTATCATCTGCAGGTGAGCCGGGACACAGTGCCCAAAGTCACCAGGCTGAGGCTGAGGAAGCTGGGCCCCAGTGGATTTTGCCCCATCCCTCGCTCCCTGTAGCCACAGCCTGGCTGGCAGAGCCACCCACGCGACGGTGCCACAGGCCAGCGCCCGACTCTGGTGCGGAGCGACCCCTCACCGTGGCCACCGGCTCACCGAGCTGTGCCAGGCGAGCAGGAGCCGGCTGCGGGGCCCCTTCCCTCCCCTCTTCTGCGGCTTGTAAAACAAAACCAGTCTGGGTTTTACTGCCTGATCTTTGTAACGCAAACACAGGTCAGTTGACAGGTTTTACACAGCGGTTCCCGGCACTGGATGGTTGTGAGATGCTCACTGTCACTTCACTGGGATTTTACTGGTCACAACTAAACGACTCGATTTCATTTAGTGACAGCGTGTGTCTGGAAGCACAGGCGATAAACTCGGCAATTATGGCCCTGGGTAGGTGGCAGTGACAGGGACCGCTGGGGACTGGTGGGAACTGATAGGACCAAGCACCTCCGCTCTTCTTCATCTGTACTTCCAGACCTAACAGCAACCAACAAAATTCCTTCTGCCTTTGTATCCATTGCAGCCACAGCCACCATCAAAACATTTTCCTTCCATCAGACTAATTTAGGAGCAGCTGATATTTTTGAAACACGGTGGATCAGGCAGATGGAGTCACTTTCAGGGCTGATTTTCCCCATGGATCTGGTGTCCCAGCTGTATTTAGCTGCTGTCAGCAGTGCATCATGCCAGCACAACACACTGCTGGGAACACAATGCCTGGGATGCAGGGGAGCTTCCTGTGGTGTTTCAGCTGTATTTTCAGCAGGAGGTTTTTGCTTATGAAATAAACTTTCTCATAAACAAGTGAGAGATGATGGAAAGTCAAGCCAACTCAAGGTCATTTGGCTTTGCTGGCTGTGCAGCTGATGTTCCAAACCCTGGAACAAATGCCACCCGCGCTATTTCCAGTGCTAGAGCTGCCAGAGCTGGTAACAGACATTGTTCTCTTGAAAAGCAGCAGCGATAGGAGGGCAATTACTGTGACAGGACAGAGGAACCCGGTAGGTCCTGGTCCATCAAACCTGTTCATTCCAGCTTCCCTTGGAGATACTTCTCGAACACAATCTCGCATTCTGCTCCTGACATAATGACATGAGGTACACTTGTGCCAGTTAAAAATAAAAATCCCTTTTGTTCCCAAATAACAGAACACAGGGACATTTGAGAAAGTCTGACCAAGTCCTGATTGAACAAGAATCTGCCACTAGCTCTCCTAGCAAGAGGCAATCACTCCCCTATACAATGCCTTGCTCTTGGCAGTGATTTATGGTTCCAAGGAGGTTTGTACATGTTCACTGTTCTGTTGTGAGGAGTTGACATCTCCCACATCGCTCAGTATGCTCAAGATTTTACCTCCAAACACTGTTTGTGCAGCAGTGCTGGGCTGAGGGATCCCAGCCCACGGCACACATCGGGCTGGGGGAGTATGTCCCTCCAGCCCCCTGAGGGATTAACTACGGGATCAACAGGAGTCAGTGTGCAAGACTCATAATATTGAGATTAAGTCATGAAATCCCAAAGCACATGCTAATCACCGTGAAAATCACTGACAGCTGGGCTGGGAGGGCCCCAGCCCTGTCTGAGCTGCTGCCTCCAAGCCCTGAAGAAAACCGAAAAGCTGCTTCCTCTTTTAGTTCCACTGTTGTTTTATGGAAACAGTGCTCTTTTCTCCTGGAAAGAGATACTCAAATTCCAGATCAGTCCACTGGTGCCACTGAGGCAGAGTTCTGCCCCTTCTGTTTGAACATTAGCATCTTGTCTAGTCCACATTTGACAGGCGTGGGGTGTTCAAACTCCTGCTGGGAGTGTGCCCAGCAGTGGGCAGAGGAGCAAACAGCTGCGAAGGGAGGCTTTTTATGGAAAAAAAAATTAACATAAATCAAAGAATCATTCAGGTTGGAAAAGCCCTCCAAGATCATTGAGTCCAACCATTTCCCCAGCACTGCCAAGGCCACCCCTAACCATTGTCCCCAAGTGCCACATCCCCACAGCTTTTAAATCCCTCCAGGGATGGTGATTCCACTACCGTCCTAGGCAGCTTTGCCAAGGTTATAAGATCTCATACTTCTTTTAAAACAGAGAAAAGCTTATAGAATCTTTCTAAAACAGCTTATAAAACTGTTTCAAAACACTAATGCACTTCACCTGCATTTATTTCACTCCTATCAAAAGCCTGGCACGAGGGACAGTTGGCACCAGGGAAGGTAAAGCAGCAAGGTGATGTCCTGGCACCTGTGGCACCTCAAACCAGACTAAGAAACACACTGTGACCTGCTGCAGGGCAACAGCCACCAGACCTGAGAGCCCCTTCCAGTGCCTAATGGGGCTCCAGGAGAGCTGGAGAGGGACTTTGGACAACGACCTGGAGTGACAGGGCAAGGCGGAATGGCTTCTCCACTACCAGGGAGCAGGGAGAGATAGGGTCACTTCCCTGTGAGGGTAGGGAGGTCCTGGCACAGGGTGCCCACAGAAGCTGTGGCTGCCCCTGGATCCCTGGCAGTGTCCAAGGCTAGGTTGGACAGGGCTTGGAGCAGCCTGGGACAGTGGAAGGTTCCTTGCCCATGGCAGGGGGTTGGAAATGTGTGAGCTTTAAGGTCCTTCCCAACCGAAGCCATGCCAGGATTCTTTGTTCCCAAGGTCCCTTCCGAACCAAATAATTCTGTGCTTCTGTGAGGTTTGTGCCACTGATCCCATGCTGTGTCAGGTGGTCTTGACATGACGGGAGTAGGAGCAGCAGAATCAGGTGCCATTCCTTGGGATGTGCTAGGAGAAAATCCTAGTATTTCCAGGACCCAGGACCAACCTGGGAGCGACTCCAGCCAGCAGGAGGGCGGGTTTAGCCGTCCCGTCGGGGCGGGACGGGGCGGGATAGGGGAGGTGGNGGGCCGGGGGAGAGTGTGCGGGGTCGGTGCCGGCCGGTCCCTTCGGCCCCGGGGCGCTGCCGAGGGATGCCCGCGGGCATCTCTCAGCACCCTCGGGCATCCCTCGGCGGCGTCTCGGGGCCGAAGCGACCGGCTCGACAGGGCTGGTCATGGTGTCTTTTACACTGACACAGACCTGAAGTCACCCGATCTCTGCCTGGTTTTGCAGCAGCGGGGCAGGTTTTCGTGCCGGGCAGGTATTTGGGATGTAGCCGGCATGCAGCCCGGGGTAGTCATTTGGATTTAACCTGTATTTACGCGGGAGTTTTCTTTAATCTCCCTGATAAAAGGGAATGGGAGCAAACCGCATCTTTATGGGATAGTTCAGTGTTTGGTTTGGTATTGGAAATGTGCCATCTCCCCCAGGATGGTGTCTCCCAGTGAGGCAGAGTATGCTCGCAGCATCCCAGGGGGATGGAGTTGCTGGCGTTGGGGTTTTGCTCCTCTTACTCTCCAGGATTCCCTTATTCCTTGCCCAAGTAGCAGAGTTAACTCTCAGCAATGTGACCTAACTGGCACATGAGGAGCACTGCTTGTGATTGTCCTACAAGAGAGGGGCATCATGGAACCATGGAATCATGGATTGGCTTCAGCTGGAAGGGACCTTCAAGTTCATCTCATTTCATCCCCTGCCCTGGGCAGGGACACCTTCCACTGTCCCAGGGTGCTCCAAGCCCTGTCCAATGTGGCCTTGGGCACTTTCAGGGATCCAGGGGCAGCCACAGCTTCTCTGGGTACTCTGTGCCAGAGCCTCCCCACCCTCCCGGGGAACAATTCCTTCCCAATCTCCCATCCATCCCCACCCTCTGGCAGTGGAAAGCCATTCCCCGTGTCCTGTCACTCCAGGTCATTGTCTAAAGTCCCTCTCCAGCTCTCCTGGAGCCCCTTTAGGCCCTGGAAGGGGCTCTGAGGTCTCCCTGGAGCCTTCTCTTCTCCAGGCTGAACAGCCCCAGCTCTCCCAGCCTGGCTCCAGAGCAGAGGGGAACACAGGTTTAGGCAGGGAGGTGGGAACAGAGTGCCTAACACATGGCACAGAGTCAGGCAGGCGCTATCTCAGCTCCCAGACTGTAAATACTCCTGGAGTGCTCCACACCTGCCCGTTGGGCTTGGAGACCTGGAGGCGCCTGCGTGGATTGGAGCCGTGGGTGTTGGAGTTGGCACTGTGTGCCCTGGCCACTCTCCCTGCACACCACCAGCAACACAGAGCATCTCCTGGGAGCTCTGACCTTCCTTGAGACAGGCTTTCATTGCTCACTGACACGTTGCTGCTCCACTTTTCAAACTGCCAACCTGTAAACTTGTGAGGTAATAAAAGAAATTCCTCTAATTTGCAAAAATACCACTAGAGAGTATAAACGTCTCGTCTAGGAAAACCAGGTCTTTCCCTCAGGGTTCAGGGGAGATGGCAGATGAGCAGCTGGTCATCAAAGAGGAGTGACTGGTGTGTCCCAGAAGAGAAAGTACTGAGCAATCGCAGTGTCATCAGGCCAGTAGTGTCAGGGTGGTTTTGCAGCCTATGTCCCACCCTGGAGCTTCCAGGAGTGGGCCAAGTTTTGCTCATGACTTTATTTCCTTCAAGTGGCAATTGCCCTGAGAAAATCCCGGAGGAGATTTAACAGAGTCAACACAATCATTTCATAATATGGGAGTCTGATGTCACTGTGAGGTGGAGGAGTTTCACCCAGGGTGATGCTGGGATGAGGAAGGGCTGGACTCATCTGCTGGGAGGACACGTCCACAGCACAGAGAAACCCCACTGGAACCAGGAGTAGGTTTCTCTTAGGATGGCTTTGGTCATTACAGGGATGCAAGTGCTGCCAGGAGAACAGCCATGGCACCCTGTGCACCACCAGGTCTCATGTTCGTGGGGTCAGCTCCGGTCAGTTCAGATGACCCCGCTGTGACCAGAGCAGCCCAGAGCAGGGCACGGATGTGAAGCAATGCCGGCTCCCCAAAGCCACCTAAAAAGGATTCAGGGCTGCGTGTCTATCGAGGGGGTGGCACCTCCTGTGCCACTAGCCCTGCTCGGCTCCTGCTCCATCACTGCTCTGCTTCCTCACTCCGGAGGGGCTTTGGGAAGGGGGCACAGTTGTCTGTGCACGGATGGAGAGTGGGTCTTTACATCCCTCATTTATGACTTCTCTGCCCAGGTGCAGTCCGCTGATGGAGCAGAGCAGGACCCACTCCAGGCTGGCACCAAACCTGGCACCAACCCCACTCCGAGCAGCTCCAGCCCCTGAGCACTGAGCCAGGGCTGTGCCAGGGAAGAGCCCCTGTAACAGGGCCTTGGGCAGCTCACCCAGGGCAGCTTCCAGCTGTCAGCAAGGAAGAAATCTGTTTGGAAACATTCTGGAAATAAAGGTAAGAAGGAAACTGTTAAAATGAGAATATACATTGCAAAAAAGCCATCCAGGTATAGTCAAATGCATCTTTTGCTTCATGCCATTTCTTTTATCCCATATGAAAAGAAATAATTTCTCCCAATGCTGGCAGGTTGATGAGTGACCCACAGAGACCTGCACACAAGTGGGGGTCTCCCCATGGCAGGAGCCAGCAGTTGGTGACAGCAGGGACAGCCAAGGGCACGCAGCCGGCCAGCACCAGCCAGGCAGGATCGTGCCCCGAACCAGGCAGGGGGTTGGAGTTTCAATCTAATCTAAATCTTTTCTTGGATTTCTTAAAAGGCAGAAAATATTTCCTCATCTGCCTCACTGGGCTCCCCAGATTTAAATGAGCTCTGAGGATTTGGTTCTATGAAGCCAAGGCCGACCTTGGAGCTGCACCTCAGGAAGGGGCTGAGCTCACACCGCTGGGCTGGGACAGGACAGCCCTCGTGGCTCATGTCCTCCCACAGCCATGGGGAGGTCAGCAGAGGCTGAGGTCAGTGCTCCCATTCTCCTTACGTCTCTGCCCAAACCCCAGCCAGGGTCTGGTGCAATGTCAGGTCCTTCCATGAGCGAACCAGCCCCAGGCAATGGCAGGAGGAACCTCTGTGGCACAAGGTCATGAAGGATGAGATGATGATGTTGGGAGTCCAGGGGGTCCAAGTCCCAGGACATGAGTTCCTCGGAGAACAAAATCTTTTTCTATGGGAGTAGAGCCTGCCCTCGGATCTCAGAGGAAGCAGCTGGGGTTTGTTCTTTCCACAGTCCTCTCCCACAGAGGATGATCTCCGTCTAACATCACAGGTAATAGGCATGAAGTGAAAACCATCATCTCTCTTTGCATTGTGGAGCGAGACTTCAAAAATCTTTTGAGTTTGTACTGTTACCAAACTCTCTATGTGCTACTTGGGAGAACTTGCAGATCTGGCCAGCAGATCTAGGAATCAGTATCACCTTTTTTATTTTTGAAAAGTATGAAGAACCCACCTGCTTCCACTTCCCAGGGCCCATGCACACTTTTACTGCCGCCTCTGCTCACCTCAAGTAATGCTGTGTCACTCTCATTCCTGCCCTGCCGAGTGCTGCTCCTTAGTGAACTATTGCTGCATTAGTCCAGCACTCTTCCTCCCAGGATGGGGGCCTATTCCCAGCATTAATCTTTAACTCTGCTCTCCTGCAGCTTAAATCTGAAAAATGTTCTGAGTGGCTGCCTCAGGTTCTTTTTGAAATCCTGCCTCGGGATGTTAAGATTTAGTAACACAGATTCTAACCTTAAAATAGCAGCACAGAATGTTCTATTTACTCACAATATGAATGCCAAGTATGCAGCATCCCTCACCAGAGCGGGGGGGAGTGGGGGCGCCACGCTGATAGTATCTGACAGACAAAGGAATTTGGTGGAAAAAACCAATCTGGTGTCCTTCCTCCGGCAGGCAGCAGCCCTGGACAGCATTCCTGGTCCTGGGAAAGGTGCTGCTGCTTCCAGCTCCCCTTCTTCTGTCCCTCTGAAAGCCACATGTGCTCTGATACTTCTTACTTTTAGGAAAAATTGTCTCAGGCTCCATGCGAGGTTGAACCCTGAACGCTGTGAGGCTGAGCTCTACTCGAGCCAGCTCCTGCATGTACTGCTTGGTCCATCTAGTGTTGGCTGAGGCTGGGACAGCATTCCAGCTGTATCAGTGTGCACTCGGCATTCCCACTCCCTGGGCAGCACCTGGCCAGGCATTGCCACACTGCAGGGCCCAGGGCCATGCTTGGGAGTCACCAGGCATGGCCACGGCCCGCAGGTCCTGGTCACTCAGCTCTGGTGGGGCCAGCAGGAACCCCAAAATGTGACAAAAGCATTCACCACATTAGGAACTGCCAATCCCAAACCTCTCCTGTGTCCTTGCAGGAGGCTGGCTGACATGCTGCTGCCATGGCATGACCCTGCATAACATCTGTGCTGAGTTTTTCCTGGGTTATAAACCACGGCCGTGCCATGGCAGTGACTGTCCCACTCCTGCTGTGCTGACAGAACAGGTACACCTGGTGTGGCACAGCCCCTGCTCCTCCTCAGAGCTGGTTTGATGTCTTTTCTCCTGCTCACAGGCAGCAGGATGAACCTGAAGAAGTACCTGGTCCGGGCGCTGCATCGCCTGCAGAAGGGCCCTGGTTACACCTACAAGGAGCTGCTGGTCTGGTACTGCGACAACACCAACACCCACGGCCCCAAGCGCATCATCAAGGAGGGGCCAAAGAAGAAATTAATCTGGTTCTTCCTAACGTTGCTCTTTGCATCCCTGGTGTTCTGGCAGTGGGGGATCCTCATCAACACCTACCTCTCCTACAACGTCACCTCGTCTCTCTCCATTGGCTTTAAGACCATGAAGTTCCCCGCGGTCACTGTCTGCAACGCCAACCCTTTCAAGTAAGTGTTTCTTCTCCCAATTTACCCATCTGTGCTCTAGCCCCTCAGAAACACTGTCAGTGTGAGGTACTGAGAGCCCCTTCCTCTCTCAGACATCACATTAGGAGCATCAATGGACTCAACAAGTGGCACTAAAAACCAAATAAAGAACAATACAAAGATTAATGGCTTAGGGCCAGAGGAGGGTTCATCTGCCTGCAAGTTCTCCTGGGCTTCATAGAATCCCAGAATGGTTGGGTTGGGAAGGGACCTTCAAGTTCATCTCATTTCACCCCCTGCCAGGGCAGGGACACCTTCCATATCCCAGGTTGCTCCAAGGGCCATCCAACCTGGCCTTGAACACTTTCAGGGATGGGGCAGCCACAGCTTCTCTGGGCACCCTGTGCCAGGGCCTCCTCACCCTCACAGGGAAGAGTTTCTTCCTAACACAGTTTCTGCACCATATCAGTCAATCTAATGAAGGTTTTTGCCTCCCTGCAAACTTTCCTCAACTCATAAAAAAGCCAAATTCAGCTCACCTTTCCCAGCCAGAATCAGTCTTTTCATCTTTCCCCATAATTCCTTTCCTTCCCTTCCCCTTCCTCACTGTGAACATTCTTCTCATTGCTCACACTCCAGTCACTAAGAGCTGGTTCCACAGTCCTGTCTGCCAGGAACCACAGAGATAGAATTGAATTGTGATTTCAAAGGAGTCACTGATTTTCATTAGAGTTGCTTTAAATTTATAGTTGCTTAAAATTCATATCCATGCAATAGTGTAACCCAAGGCAAGACGCTCTCAGCCAACACAAGAATTGCTTAGGGGTAGTTTTTCCTCCACTTGCTAGAGATGTTTTGTGTAAACTGTAGTGAATTATTGAACTAGAACCAATTTGGCCCCACATGGGCCTGTTCACCCCTGCAGTTTTCCTTGTTTATCCTCTCACTGTCCTTCTGCCCAGCTGCAGCCTGCTGGGATGCCAGTCCGAGCTGGCTGAGCTCCCGTTGTCCTCCAGTCAATTTTAGGCAGCACTCTGAGCTCCCCAGGAAGGTCCAGGCCAGTGGCGTGGCAGGTGAGCTGCCACGGGTCCCCAGCACCATGACACTGCCTGGTCACAGCTCCCTGTCCCGCAGGTACTCGGAGGTGAAGCACCTGCTGAAAGAGCTGGACAGGCTCATTGAGGCAGCACTGGAGAGGATCCTGCAGCCCACGCCAGGGAACAGCAGCGACAACGTGTCCCCGCCACTTGACTTGGAGCTCTGGAACCAGATCCCCCTGGTCCTCATCGACGAGCACGACAAAGACAATCCTGTCATCCTGGACATCTTTGAGACAAACCAGACTGCCGGGGGCAATGAAACTGCCTCGGGCAATGAAACCAATAGGAGCAATGACACTGCTCAGGACACCCAGAGCTCTGCAGGCAACGAAACCACTGTGGGGAACCAAACCACCACTCCACCCACCCCAGCCAACATGACGTCAGAAGAGAAGAAGTACAAGCTGGCAGTGAAGCTGGTGAGAGGGGTCCCACAGTGGCAGCAAGCAGGGATGAGGGATGGGTGTCTCAGCAAGGATGCAGCAGGGAGATCCGTGTCTCCTTCCCACCAGCTGTCCATGGCCACCCTGCCCTGGGGCACTGGTTTGGCTGCCCCAGGTCTGGGGGCTGCCTGTGCCCAGACCCAGCCCCTGCTGGAGGCTGAGCCCAGAGCAGAGCCAGGGCAGGGGTGTTCCATGCAGGCTCCCAGACACCTTCACCCCTTCCTTGGCTCAGGCACCCAAAATGCCAGGGAGAGGCTGTGGCTGCTGCTGCCATCCCTTTCCTGCTGCAGTGCACAGTGCAGAGGCACATGGTGGTCTTGCAACCCCTCACCCCTGCTCCCACAGAGGCTCCAAGGACCCTGCCTGAGCAGACCTCGGAAGATGGGGCAACTCCAGCCTCAAAGAATTGGCCCAAAAGTGACATTTTCTGTTAGCTTATGGAGGCCACCCTGGGGCTGATGTATAACCTGCCCAGCTAGGAAATGTCCCTGGGGAAGGACCCTGTAATGCAGTGTGACAGCCGGCTCAGTGTGACAGCCGGCTCGTGGCTCTGTCAGGCTGAACCTCTCAGTTCCTGGGAGCTGCAGGCAGGGCTGGCATCCAGACGAGCACACGGGAAGTGGGGTCACGCCACAGCCCCTGCCATCCCCCCGGGGGCTCAGACCTGCCTGCTCTGTGTCCCCAGTGCAGCCACCAGGGCTCTGAGAACTGCACGTACAGGAACTTCACCAGCGCGGCGCAGGCGGTGACCGAGTGGTACATCCTGCAGTCCACCTCCATCCTCTCCAAGGTCCCGCTGCATGAGAGGATCAGGATGGGCTACCAGGCAGAGGACATGATCCTGGCATGTCTCTACGGGGCTGAACCCTGCAACTACAAGTAGGTGCACATGAGCTCCCTGCTTCTTTCCGTCCCAGCAGGAATGGACAGCACGCTAATGGCGTGGCAAGGAGGGTTATTTTCTCTTTTTAAGGTCTATATCAGCTAATCATGAGATTGCTGATGATTTTCAGCTCTAACAACACTTCCCAGAGGTTTTCTGGATGTGATCCTGGCTGAAATGTGTTATTTTGGAACAGTGCTGGCTGAGATAGAGTTTTGGATGGGCTGTTTCGCTCATGACATATCAAGCCTAGCAGCACCCAGGATATCCAGTGATAACCAGGTGCTGAGTCAGCAGCATGGCCCCCAGTTACAGCCCCCCCTCCCTTTTTGCACAAGGCTCTGAGAAATGTATTTTAGCCAACTTTGTTTCCTATGAATCCCAAGTTCCTATCTCCAGCGTTGAGAAAGGGGAGCACACAGCAACACCCCGGGCTGTGGGGAGCCCTGTCCCTTCTGCAACAAGGGCAACAGAGAACTGTTTTCAAAGCATGAGCTACAATGCCAGTACAAACCTGTAACCACAGCTCAGACTGAGCAATTCTTCTCACCTGTATGACAAATATTCCTCTCCATCCCAACTGAACACTGTCCCCAGGGCCATGTCCCAGCAGACACCTGGACCTTGCCTTGCCTTTTTTTCAAAAAAAACCAGATGGATTGAAGTGGTATCAGCTGTAGTCCCTGCACAGGTGTTCAGCAAATGAGGCAATGGGAGGTGAACCCCCAGCTGCTGAGCTGGATCCACCATCTGCTTTGTGTTACACCCCTTTAGTCCTCCCAAGAGTCACAGTTTTATGTGTATGATCCTTCCAGGAATTTCACCCAAATCTACCACCCAGACCATGGTAACTGCTACATCTTTAACTGGGGCATGGATGAAGAGGCTTTGAATTCTTCTAACCCTGGGGCCGAGTTCGGTAAGGGAGTGCTCTGCGGTGGAGGAGGGGGCTGGAGGGGCAGACGGGAGGGGTCTGTCTCTTGGTTCCCATTTCTATCACTCAGGACAGATTTATGATTCCTCTGTCACTGAAGCACTGCAACAGGGAACAGAGGCTTTCCAGAAGGGGATGAGCCCCAGAAGGAAAATGTGCCACACAGAAAAAGAGTGACTACAGGTGTTAAACGTAGCAGAAGGGCATCCTCTGGATATTTGAAATATCTGAGGCAACACCTGACTATTCCCAGCTATTGCCTTTCTGGGCATTCACCACCAGAAGTGTCCCTGCACAGGTCAGGCTGCCATGGCTACCAGACCCTGGCTCTTCCCAAGGAACAGGGAGAAGAAAATAGACTCCCTTTTTTCCCAAAGCTTCACCTTCCAATACAATTCCTGTTGTGAGTGCTTTGTCTGATGTCCCAGGGCTGAAGCTGATTCTGGACATCAGCCAGCAGGACTACATTCCCTACCTGTCCTCTGCTGCTGGGGCCAGGCTTATGCTGCATCAACAGAAGAGCTTCCCCTTCCTCAAGGATCAGGGCATCTACGCCATGGCTGGGACAGAAACCTCCATTGGAGTGCTGGTGGTATGTGTGGCATTCCTCGGGAGCAGGTTGTCTGCGAATAATGTTATCTGATGGGACCAAAACCAAGTTTGCTTTAAGTCTTGGCTGAACTGGCTCAAACCAAAGGAGACAAGGTACACACCTGCCGGGCGCTGGAGCGATTTATGGAGGGTTTTATGTAACTGTCCTGGCAAAGTGCGTTATTGAGGCTGGAGCATTGGGCTCAGGTCATGATTGTCTCTTTCTCTGGTGTATCAGAAGGTGCTTTGCAAACCCCTGAACACCCTCACCTGCCTGGATCCACCCGGGGAAGGAGCTGCAGCCTCCTCAGCTCTGCCACTGCTGACTCTTTCATTTTTAGCAAAGCCAGCAGGGAGCACAGTAATTACTGCGCCCCTGGAAAACGGGCACAGGGACCTGTGGAGGAGTGATAATCACAGTTTGGTGTTTGGGTTTCTTTCCAGGATGAGCTGGAGCGGATGGGTTATCCCTACAGCGACTGCACCATGAACGGCTCCGATGTCCCCGTCAAAAACCTCTACAGCCAATATAACACCTCCTATTCTATACAGGTAAAACACCCTTTTAAATCAAACAAAACTCTTCAGGACAAGTCATCAAAGCAGTTAAATATTTGGCTATCATGCGGGGTACCGAGGAATCATAAAATCTTGAAGGTTCAGAAAGACCTTCAGGATCATTAAATCCAAGTATCAGCACAGCACCCACCGCTGTGCTTACTGCTAAACATCCTCAAGTGCCACATCCACATGGTTTTTGAACACTTACAGGGATGGTGACTCCACCACTACCCTGGGCAGCCTGTTCAAATGCTTTACAACCCTTTCCATGAAAAATCTTTCCTAATATCTGATCTAAGCCCTGCATGGTTCTGTAGGAATGATAACTGAGGTGCTGGGAAACTTCTGCTGAGACAATGTCAAAATGAACTTCTCAGGAACTTGTGTTTTGTGTACACAAGTGATATTTACTCCTGACAGGAGAGGAATCCAAAGGAGAGATTCTCCCTCTGAACACTCCTGTGATCTTTAACTTTTTTCTCTTTGGGGGAATTACGTAATTTTTCACCCTGAAAATGCAGCTGGTTTGTACAGGAAGCAAAACAGCCCTTTGCTTCTTCATCACTCTGAAAATGGGATGAGAAAGCTGAGTGTTTGTAAACCCCGAATCTGTAGAAAATTAGAGTGCACACATTAAGCACAGGTTAATTTGTAACAGGCTGTACTAGAGAGAGCAGCAGCTCTTGAGAGTGCAATCCCGTAATAAGGGAAACACCCAAACCACTTGGGGTGATTCACAGATGCACCCGGAGATCGGGAGGGCTTTGGGCTGCCAGCAGTTTTATATTTCTACCTTTATATAATATAATAACAACAGGACCACTTTACCCAACTTTTGGAGACGCTTGTATAAGGTTTAAGCAAACACTCGGGAGGACTGCATTATTCCCTAAAAGTGCTAATGCTGACGGAGTTCTGTGTCCATGTAACGCCACTTCAGAGCCCTCTCAGCAAAACCAGGCTCTTCCATCACTCCCTGACTGCTCTGCACTCTGTGGACCTTCCCTATCACACAGAAATTCTCTGCTTGTTCTACCCACAACTGTTTAATTATCTTCTGATAGACTTTGCTATTGCTTTGCGCTGCCTCATGCAGAATCCCACTCCAATCTCACATGATGAATTTCATGCCTCACCAAGCTGATGGCAGTGCTGCCGCTGGAGCCGCAGCCACGATCCTCCCAGGAAGAGCAGCAGCTGCACAGAGATCATTCATATGTCTGCTCTTTATGTTGAAGGATTTGGAAACTCCTGGCCTCAAAGTGTTAAACCAACCCTTTGTCAGTGTTGTGTAATGCCTGGAGAGTACAGCCATGTCTGTGGTGAAACAGAACATTTGTATTCCCTTTTGGAAACTTGATATTACTTCTGTGAAGCCCTAAAATAATTGAGAAGTGAGCAGTTTCTTGTGTGAGTGGGAGCAGTTCCTGAGCTCCCTCCATTTCCCACAAGGTCTCACCCACGGGCAGCTCCCATGAGCGGCCTTAAAATCTTCAACGCCCAGCAAGGCTGGAAGAGGTTCTGGGCAGGGACAGGCTCTGGCAGCCCTCACTTCCGCTGCACCTTCAACCTCTCTTTCTGCAGCCCCAAAATCATCTGTTCAGTGCAAAAGAGAGGAAATTCCTGGGAGCCGAGGGGCTCTCACAGCCAGTGCCATGCCAGCAGGGCAAAGCTGCCCGAGGGCTCAGCCCTAGTCTAAGCATCCCTCTTCCCTCTCCAGGCTTGCCTGCGCTCCTGTTTCCAAAACCACATGGTTGAGATCTGTGGATGTGGCCACTATATGTTCCCTTTACCTGAAGGAGTGAATTACTGCAATAACGAGGATAACCCAGGGTGGGGTAAGAGCTGGTGGTGGCCTCTGTGGCTGGGGGAGCAGCGGGGCGGGAGCGGGACCTGCTGCTATCCCTGCAGCTCCTGCACGGCTCTTCCCCGCGGGACGTGGCCACCTGGGCCAGTGCTGGGGAGAAGGGGCCAAACCTTGGTCTTGGTGGTGGGCTGGGGGGCACCAAACAGAGAGAACACATGGAGTCACTCCAGGCCTCTGCACCCACAAAGTTTGGGTCCCCTGGCAGGGGCGATGGCAGGTCCAGTGCTCCCCTGGAGTGGCACAGCTCTGTGCTGGCAGGGGCCAGGGCTGTCCCAAAAATACCAGCCCTGAGCAAGCTGGCTCTATAAAAACTGTCTTCAGAAAGTTACAGTTTAATTTGTTATTAAATTTGTCTGAGTGTTTTGCCCAAGTTTCTCAAGGAAAGGAAAGTTGAAAGGGAAGATGGCATATCTGTGCAGCAGGGTCATCCCTAACATTTATTTTGATAAATGAAGCTGATATAACTCAGTGAGTGGGTCTTTATCTAAACAGATACTTTAATTTTGTTTTCACCAAACAGCATATTGCTATTCCTCACTGAGATCCAGCATAAAACAGCGGCAGATCTGCATTGACTCCTGTAAAGAAACATGCAAGTGAGTACCTGAGCCTGATCTGGTTATTGTGGAGGTAGAGGGATCCTGCATTTTGGCTCCCATCAGTTCTGATTTTCCTAAAAGGACACCAAACCCTGCAGGGCTGGTTTGCTGTGTGAGAATTGAAGTTCCAGAGACTTCAGAGGAGGGGAAATCTCCATACTAATGCTCTCCCTGTTCCCTCCAGTGACACGCAGTACAAAATGACCATCTCCATGGCAGACTGGCCGTCGGAAGCCTCTGAGGTAACCCTGATTCCTTGGTGTGTAACAGCGCTGATGGTTCCCTGTTCCCAGGCACACAGACACTCGCTGTTGTCAGAGCTGGTGTCCAGGTCAAAGCACCTCTGCTAAAGTCCCTATTTGCCACACGCAAGCCAGCAGCAGCACCAGGGATGAGGCAGGAGGAGGGACCCCCCCACAGTGGCTCCTCCCTCCTGGGGTTCTGTCCGAGTGTGAGGTGCCAGTGTCAGCCCGAGGCAGAGGGTCCACCTTCCACACCCCGTGCCCACACAGGGCAGGGAAGCTTCCCATTGGCCCTGCTGAGGCAGAGCTGCCCTGCTCAGGCCCACAGCATCCCCCTCCACCTGCTCATGGGGCCAGGGCTGCCTGGGACGGGCACGGCACCCGCGGGGCTCGTGCTCTTCAGGAGCACAGGATGCCTCTACTCTTTCTGAACAGATTTTGCTTTCCTAGGACTGGATTTTCCATATTCTGTCTTATGAAAGGGATATGTCAACAAATGTGACTCTGGACAGGTGAGTGAAAGGAACAACCACTTTATCTTCTCTGCTGAGCCTGTTAACATCAGCCTGACACGAGCCTTGGCGCTGGGCCAGCACACACGTGTGCGAATGCAGAGGGAGGAGAGGTTTGTAGTGTGCTTGTCTGGGACATACAGAAAGCAGATCCAAAAGGCGCTTTATGCATGTCCTCTGCTCTCCAGAGCTGCACACAGGGTCAGGCAAACTCAAACATGCAGTTAAGTAAAATCAGCATTAAGGACGTGTCATAATGTTTGTCACTTCATTCTCATGTCTTGGTGTCTCTCCATTCCATAGTCAGGCTGGAGCAGAGGTGCAGGACATTGACAGTCCACCTCCTCACTGAGGTGGGTTTTGTTCTTTACAGGAATGGGATCATCAAGCTGAACATTTACTTCCAGGAGTACAACTACCGCACCATCTCAGAGTCAGCTGCCACTACGGTGAGTGCCCGTCCCAGCTCTTCTGGCACGGCAGGCACAGGAGCCGGTCAGTGGGACAGGCAGGGCTCAGTGCCCTGAGGGACAGTCTGTCAGGTCTCTCGAGGCTGCTGTTTCACACATCTGCTGTAATGAAGTGGATGAAGCCACCTCTGCCCGCTAGCTCACAGCCCTCAGTTCCTTCCCCCACTCTACCTCCTGTCCCTGTCCCAGCCCTGCAGGGCAGCACCGGCACGGGAGGGGACCCAGTGGGCAGGTCCTAGGTGCAGGGGCATCACCCACGTCAGCACTGGCACACAGGATGATGGATCAGGGTGGGGCACATCTGAGGGGCTCCACTTGCTCAGCTCACTCCACTCTCCTCCCGCAGATCGTTTGGCTGCTGTCGAGCCTGGGAGGCCAGTTTGGATTCTGGATGGGGGGCTCAGTGCTGTGCCTCATTGAGTTTGGGGAGATCATCATCGACTCGCTGTGGATCACCATCATCAACGTGATCAGCTGGTGCAAAGGCCTGAAGCAGAGGCGGGCGCGGGCACGGTCCCCAGACGCGCCCCCGACGGTGTCAGAGCTGGTGGAGGCTCACACCAACCTGGGCTTCCAGCACGAGGCCGCGGGGGCTCTGCCCAGGGACGAGGTGCTGCCCCCGGAGCCCGGCACCCCCCCGCCCAACTATGACTCTCTACGCGTGCAGCCCCTCGACGCCCTCGGTCCCGACAGCGACGCCGACACCGAGTGAGAAGAACACCCTGTCAGCTCCCGCCGGCCCCCGCCGAGCTGGGTGGCACTTGCTGGGCAGCTGTCTACTATCTGTCAAAATCAGGGGGGAATTAAAAGCCCAAGCTGTCCTCTCCTATGACTGATCGCTGGAAGGAAGCTCTGCCTAATAAACCCTGCCATAAACCTCAGAGAGTCAGGCTTTGGCTTTAGTGTGTAGAGCTTGTGTACATCAGTACAGCTGTAAAATCGTGTCACCATTTCTCGTTACCAGGTAGGTGGGAAGCGATTCCCAGTGAGCAGAGCAGGGTGGTGGCAGGGAGAGGACAGGACGTCCTGACAGTGGATGCAAGGCCATGGCCTGGTAGGTCACAGAACCCTAGAAGAAGGACCTTAAAGACAATCTCATTCTATCCCCTTCTCCACCACTCTTGGGTGCAGGGATGTGGCACAGCGTGTCCTGCAGCTGTGCCATACCATGGATCAGAGCCTTGGGATGGGACCAAAGCTACTTCTGACCTCCAAGGTTGCAGAATTTCCATTCCCACACAACTGCAATGGAAACAGCAAAAACTGAACCCACTCTTCACTGCTGGAGCCCCTGGGTGCCCTGTTGTGTTGGTGCCCAGGGTTTGTACCACTCATGGTGCAGGTGGGCACAGCTGTTGGTTTGTGCCAGGGATGAGACTCTACAAAGACTCAGGTGGGAGGAAGCACCAGCCTGTTTAACTATCATTCTTGCAATAATAAAAAATTGATTTAAAAGTTGCCTTTAGCTTCCCTGCTGGCAACAGAGGCAGTCCAGTGCTGGCAAGTGGTTGATGGCCATGGCTTGCAAGGAGGAGGACATACTGCGCTCACCCTGACGTGAGGGCAGCCGGGGCCTTTGGTGGTCCCTGTGGGGCTGAGCTGAGTGGGGCAGTGAGTTAACCTGGCCCTGGCTGGTTCCAGCCCTCAGGAGCTTTCCCTGGAGCCCATCACAACTCAGTGGGACTGGCCTTACTGAAGTACTTTCACAAAAGTTCAAGAGGAAACACAATCATGTGGTTAAATCACATACCAGGAACACAAAGTTCTGGGCACGGCGCCCAGTGCAGGGCGGCCACGGAGAGTGGGGTCCAGGATCCTTCTGCATGTGAAGCTCCCCAAGCACAGGGTGCTCTGGTGCAGAGCTGTTGGGCAGAGGGTCCCTCCAGCCCCTTGGCAGTGCTGGAAATGGTGGGTCCAGTTGCTGATGACCACCAGCAGCAGGACAGAAGAACTGGGGGACGATCTGACAGCTGACGTGCCACCCGCATGGCTGATTCTGCCCCACACAAAGGAATTCTGTGTTCAAAATTCACTGAATCCGGATTCAGGGAGGACCTCCTTAACACATCCACACTCTGCCCAAGCCCCTTCTCCCTCAGCTGGTTCTTGTTTGAAGGGAGAAAGACCAACAGCCCCCAAATGCACTGTTCTGTACAGAACCACCTCACCCAGGTACAGCCTGAGCTCAGCAAGCACCTAAACCCACCTGAGTGGTGACAGGGCACATGACAGGCAGCAAAAACACTCGTAAAGACAGAGGAATCCAGCTCTTACAAGCTGTCCTAGACTTTTCCTGTCTCCTCACTTGCTGTCTCCCTAAGGGAACATTTCCCTCTCTGAGCACCACAAGCCCACAAGCACAGCCTCCTTTCCCACAGGAGACCTCCTGTAAAGTGATGGCACTTGATCCCACATCACAGCTGAGTGGGAACCAAGGACCTGACACCCTCCCCTCCTGAATCAGTGCTCATTGTATGCAGTGTGGTCCTTGGCAAAGGCCTCCGAAGGATTCAACAGCGAAAAACCAGCACACACAAAGCACATTGTTTAAAACATGGGAATGTTGAGAGCAAGAACCTGGGCATCTTCCTCTCACATTCTCACCAACAGACAACGGGGATGGGCAGCAAGTCCCAGCCTGCTCCCTCTCCTCATGCCTTCAGCCCCTGCTGGGTACCTGCTCAGGCCACCTGCCCTGTGAGGAGCAACAGCAGCAAAGGAACAGACCCGAAACCCTCCTCAGCAGTGACAGGGCAGGGGACGGGTGGGAGAGGCACGGCTGGTGAGATTCACCCTCCTTACACCAAGAGAGCACGGAACAGTGTGTGCTCTGCAGGACAGGGACAGCTCACCATTCCAGTCACAGCTGGCTTAGGGAGGCGTCTGACAACTCATAAAAGTGGGAAGTGTCTCAGGTGCTCAGCTCCAGCTCTGTCCCAGCCGAGCTCTCCCCAGCCAGACCCACAGCACACCTGAGCAAAGGGATTTCCTGCTGCAGCAGCAGTGCAGGTGCTGGAGATTCAGCTGGCATTCCAGTTCTGGGAGCTCCCTGTATTCTGTCCCATTGTCTCTCAGGAGAACACACTAAGGGTAGGCCAGCTGTTTCACTAAAATCTATATAACAAATGGTAATAAATTCTACAAGAAAGCACCACTGTCCTTAAATTCCTTACAAACTTCATAGCTTTCAGTAGAACAGTGAAATTGCACCAGGAACAACCTACAAAGCTGGGTTTATTCTCAGGGTTGAGCTTGATCAAGCTTCAACTGCCAAGTGAAGAGACCCTGACTGTGTTTACGACAGCCCTGAGCAGTGGCCATTGCCTGCAGGCAGCCCCCTCTCATCTCAGATACAGTAGATTAAATTTTCTGAAAAAACTGCCACAAAGCATGAACTCTACAACACCTGGCAGAACATTTCCAGCATTTCTCAGCCCACTCAGGGTTATCCAGAGAGTTTTTGGTAAATTTGGCTGTAGGACAACTTTCCTTATTTCTAAAGATGGAAAAATGGAACAAGCTTTTCCAAGACAAAGACATTTATTAAAAGTTAATCTGAAATAAATTCCCTTAGTTCCCAGAGATCTTTTCACTATCCTTGCAGAAATGAAAACCAATCCGCGGAGGTGAGTCTTTCAGCAGGGGCCAGTAGCAGGGAGGGCTCAGCTGACCCTTCAGGCCCTTCATGGCCGCGATGCCAGCAGCAGGGAGGGCACAGCTGGCACTCCAGGCCCCTCCTGGCAGTGATGCCAGAGGTAGGGAGGGCACAGCTGGGACTCCAGGTCCCTCATGACCATGATGCCAGCAGCAGGGAGGGCACAGCTGGCACTCCAGGCCCCTCCTGGCAGTGATGCCAGAGGCAGGGAGGGCACAGCTGGCACTCCAGGCCCCTCCTGGCAGTGATGCCAGAGGCAGGGATGGCACAGCTAACTCTCCAGGCCCCTCATGGCTGCGATGCCAGCGGCCATCCGGCGGGGCAGGCTCTTGGCAGCCTGGCGAAACTCCTCTGGCTTGGCCTTCAGCAGAGTTACAATGTTCTGCAGCGTCCGCGACGGCTGGAGGCCCAGGGCATCCATCACATTTATGAGGTAATCTGCAAAATTAAGGACAAATTTGTGTTTAACTGGCAATGACACTGTGAAATGACAGATACTCTTGTTCTTGATGACAGAGGGAATCCTGTCACCGAGAGCTCCCACCCACAGGCACCAGCAGTGGCTGGAATCCACCACACAGGTGGAAGCCCTGCGTGGTGACAGAGCAGCCTGTGCGTGCCGTGAGCCGTGCCCAGCACCCCGTGCCCGTGCTCACCGATGTCTGTGGCCAGCTGCTTGGTGGAGTGTGGGGTGAGCTGTGGGATCTGCAGGATGACCTCGCAGTATGTCTGCATGGTGGCTCTGGCGATGGAGCCCAGCCAGTAATCAGCCACATTGTCCAGCTCGGGCAGCTCGTCTCCTGCACAGACAATCCCCATTAGCTGCCAGCACACTGACCTGCCTTTGCTGGGTTTGTACAACACATAGTCCTAACTGCTTAATGACCTCTGCACTGTTCCTTCCACAGGACATCGAGGTAGTCAGAGTTTATCAGCTGGTTTTGGAGCAATCAAAGCAGTCATGTACTCTCCCTGTACTGTACAGCACTGACAGTGAGCTCCAGACCCAAAACACTCCCCAGATTACTCTCCAGGTAAGTCACGTCCAAAGGGCTGATGGGTGACCAGCTGGGATGGGGCACTGCCTGGCACCTCCTACAGGATCCTCTTCCAGGAGCAGTTTGCAAACCACTGCAGTGACAAGGATTCACAGGATTTTTTTTCCAGCCCTAAAGGCACTGTGTGTTCATCAGTCTTTTGAAAATTAACAAGCCATTAAAGCACGTAAATGCTTTAAGGTGACATAGTAGTAATGCAAAAGCCTGAACTAAAGAGCATATTTTTGGAAGGTTCCAGGAAGACTGTAAATACCAAGCTCTATGCTTTCTTCACTGTCTGTGGAAATAATAACACCACAAAGAGACTAAGCCCAGCACATCAGGTACACTGCCAACCTGACGGGAAAGGCATTAGGTGGCTACTGCTGTTATGTGCAGCAGGTAAGGCCAAAGCCTGGAGCATGAACAGGAGCCAAAACCCAACAGAACTCTTCAGACCCCAAACCAGTTTTAATGAACACCAAACTCACACAGACCAAGCCAAAGCTCCTAGTTTGAATGAAATCAAAAAAAGTTTTATTCATTATTTAGAGGCTCCTCCTGGGTTTTACCAAAATATTCTTGGAAGAAACAGTGTGATAGGAACGGGATCTCCAATAGTTTTGTCACTGTAACTCATCCCACCTGTTAATGTCAGGATGGGAAAGCTTTCCCCACACACTCCAAGCCTTTGGTCTCACCCTACCTTGCTCTGGTGGGTATGGCAGTTTTCCAGCATGTAATGCCAGTTCCAAAGCAGAATCCTCTTGAGTGACAAATGGCTCGAGGTGCAGAGGAAGCGACATAATGTATTGCCCAATCTAGAATAAAAGCACCACAAGCTGAGTCACTGAACAAATGTGAGGTAAGTCCTTTACTAGAGAAGAAGTCACCTGCAGTAAATACACCTGAAAGCAGAGAGCTGAGCCTGACAGCCACTCACTCACCTACAAATTGGCTCTCGTGCATCATTACACTTGGTATAAGAAAGAGTTTTTCACAAGGTCAGAGAAGCAGTCACTGAAACACTCATGGTAAGAAAAACCTGTACAGAGAACTGCTACTCCAAGCAAATCTTTGCTCTCTGGAGTGTTCCCAGCCATTTGTTTTCTAGAGCAGAAAGACAGTTCAGTTCTCTTACATTGCTGATATATTCCAGAGGGGTCAGGCTGAAGTTTGGCAGGTCATCTGTCAGGGTCTCACCAATGCCACCAGAACTCCAGCCCTGTAAGGCAGAAAGTGCAGGATGAATCGATGACATGAACTGTGACTACCCAAGGGATTCTAGAAAGCAGAACACAGATGGTGAGAAAACTGTTTCCCATGTTGTCCCTCAGGCCCAAAACACCCACCCTATTTCCACCCAGCTCCCTGTGGAAAACATGCTCACACAGGTTAGAAAAGCAACACTTCAAACAAACACCAGAGCCTTCAAACACCTGTGTGCTGCAAAGGCTCTGGGTGAGGGAAGGGAAACTGTTCCACTGCCTGCAGCTCGTGGGAGAAATGTGGCACCAGAGAGAACCGTTCCGAGCAGGAGAAAGGTGAGCAACGCTGACCCCAGGGATCCCCCAGGTAAACCCTGCCTGTTGAGCTCAGCCCGAGGCCCCCACTGCCCACCTCCATCCTGGGAACCAGCAGCAGCTGTTGTTTGATGCGCAGGAACACCGAGTCGAAGGCCAGGTGATGGGACAGCTGGTTCAGGCGGCTCAGGGCCGCTCGCGACGACGACAGCAGGTTGTGGTTACTGGTGCCTTTCTCCTGACACACAGAGACAGAAAAACATTTACATACACAAGTCATTAAAGTGGCCACAGAGGGGTGTGTTAACAAGCTTGCAGAGGTTTTATGAGGCCATCCTCGTGCAGCAGAGCTTTCCTGTGTGATGGCACAGCCTGCTTTCCTTTGTAATGACCTATTCCAAGCAGTCATTCAAGAAGAAACTGCCACTGCTCCCTGAACTGCAGGACAAGGCATCGGCATCACATTTCAGCCATCACAGGCTCTAGCACATGCTGGCTACTGAGAAACTTGCAGAGAAGATGGCAAAGCTGCCTTTTACTCAAAGGGCACAACTGATGCCCTGCATGGAATTAAGTGAGTTCTACCTGAAGAGTACCTGTGGAACTGGACCGTTTAGTCAAGGTTTAAAGTCAAACACATGACACTGAAGACGGAACCGCAAACGTTGCAGGTAAGCCAAGTGCAAAAGAAATCAAAACATTTTGAGGAAATAGAACTCAAAACCTTGAATTCACTACTCCATGTGACCAACGATGGCAAACATAACTTAGATCCATGAGAAGATAACTAAAGTCATTCTACCCTGTTCACAGACCCATGCATGAATGATCCTGCAGAATTCTGTTTCAGACTGGACATGGCAGCAGAGCCTAAGTGACAGAGAAAGCCTCAGAAGGTGGTGTGTGGCCTCCAGAATTTGAGATGGCTCCAACACAACCTTCCCAATTCTCGCTGTGATAAAATCTCCCTCACCTGAGCTGATAAGGGCATGCACAAAACAGAGCCAGGATCTGGGGAGAGATGGAATGAGTCCAGACTTCCTGGGTTTGGACACTTCATCTCTCCATGTTTCAGTGTCTCTGTAGAACACAGCCCATGAAAAGGCTGCAGCCCCACAAGAAAAGTCATCAGACTGGTGGGGGAATCCAGGTCTCATTTACCAGAAGTGGGCCCAAGAGCACACTGTGACAGAAGCAGGCTCTTCAAGCACCAGGGCTACCTTTAGAGTGTAAAGCGTTTCCATAAGGCTGGCATACTCGGATGGATTCTCCTTCAAGAGATAATTGTACTCCTGCCAGGGATTTTTTATGGAGCTCTTCTTTTCTGCAGAACTGCTGTCCTGAAAGCCAGAAAAACTACAAGGGCTGTAGGAGTCCGAGAGGTACTTCCCAGCAGTTGACAAAATCCTGAAAACAAGTACACAAAAGTCACCAGCAGAATCCTCTGGACTCAGCAGTCCTGCCCTTATGCTGGCCCAAGGACCAGCACTGCCCCTGCGTGACTTCAGGGGAGAGCATTCACTGATGGGAGACTCCAACTGCAGCCAGTACTGTGCAACTCCCCAGCTGCAGAAGTGCTGAGAGGACAGGGGAGTTTGTGCTCTGGGAACACGAGAGCAGTGGGGCCCCAGCCAGCCTGCTGAGCACTGCAGGCTGTGCTCCACTCGAGTCACACCAAGCATTTCAAGGAACCACAGGCTGAGCAGTGCACTGCTTACAACAAGGAGGAGCACGAGCTACATGCTGCCTGTGCCTACACTCCTCAGGTTACAGGGATCCCATCAGCTAAGGCACACCTACACTCATTTCAGCACGTGATTAGTGCCCTGTGTCACAAGGGTGAGGATCTTGCCAATTTGATCTGGTGGAAAATTCCTTCCTGACCCCCATCTGGCAGCCCATTGGTGGCCAGCCAGGTATCCAAGGGAAAGGATTCTTGGGACTGTCTCAGGGAACATGACTGAGTGGAACAGTCTATGCCCCATCTGTGACATGTTAAAGGATGGGCAGGGGGAATCAGTGGTGGTTTTCCCTCCATATTCTATGCAACCAAAGCACCTTGGGGTTTATTTTCTTTCAACTTGGTTCCTACGCTGACAGGCCATGAACTAAGGTCAGCAGTGCTCACCTGTTGGCCAGCTGCTGCTCAAAGTCTCCACACTGATGAAGGAGCTCACCACAAATGGAAATTATCCTGGGAAAGAACAAGACAAAAACACACTGTGAGATTTGAGGCAAATAACGCCAGACCCCCCTCAGAGAACACATGTCAAGTAATTATGAAATGCCATAACCAAACTACAGCCCACACATCTGTCAAGAGTTAATTTGGTGATTAACTCTGCATCCATTTGATAATACACTGAATCTTTTTGCCCAATGGCCTCATCCACATGCTACTTCTTGTCATCGTGGGGAAGGCCAGCTCAGTGTCACTGGGACAAATTCTAAGAGCTGCTAATATTACAAGTGATATGACATGCAGCCTTGCTCCAGGCAGAATGGGGAGCCTCACAGCCCTCCCTGTGCCAGGAGCAACCCGAAACCCATCACCGACACTGGTGCTCCCAGCAGCACTGCAGCACAGTGAGCTCAGCCCTGTGTTCTGCACTAAGAACTTGTGCAAACTGACCTCAAGCAGTTCCCTTTCAGCTTTGATACAAAAATCAGCTCTGAGCCAGACAAACAAAAAAAAAAACCAAACCCTTTACCGGACAGAGTTTTGGAATGCAGTCCAGTCCTCCTGGAACAGGGAATCTGTCAGGACATCATCCAGTTTACATTTCTTTCGTATAGACTGCAGTGTGTTTGTGAAGTCAGATGTATACCTGTAGTGAGCAACGGAGCAGAGAGAAGCACCAGCATAAGAGAACAGGTTGGAAAGCAGCACAAAGACACGTCCTGTGATTTGCTCAGTCAGTCCTCTGCAACGGCCAAACAAGAACCAGAAATACTGAAAGGAGTACAGAAGAGACTCTGGTTCCTCTCCAAACAGGTGAATGTGAAGAACTGATCAGCCACAGCCCACCCAAGCCTAGACCAGAAGACAAGGAGCGTAAAACATGCGGTGAGGCTGCCTCAGTTTGCTGCATGTGGATTACCAGGAGCTCTCCCTGCCCGTGAGAAGGAAGCAGTAAGGCATTTTCGTTACCACTACATTGACCATCTCCTAGGAAAGACCAGAAAAAGTTTATAAGGCTCCTGCTACTCCAACATCACTTGGCCCTGACTCCAGGAACATGGTGACAACAATCTCACAAATTTGTTTTCTCAGCTACTCCCCAGATGAGAACATGGATAAAAAGAAGTACATTCTGTTTTCTACACACTCCCATTTTCTTTTTAATAATGCCCATAAGCTGGAGGCATGTACATTGCTCTGTAATTGCCTATAAAGAAGGTGAGATCAGAGACTTGTGCTTTCCTCTTCCCCCTCCCCACAGGGCAGCAAGACCTGATTCATTCCTTGCGAGCAGCTCTTTCAGTATCGTGAAGGAATAAGGAGTTAATCAATATGGGAATAGGAAAGTGATACCTTAAGACAAGAATTCAGAGTGAACCTCACTCTGTGGGGTATCTCACACTTACAGGCAGATCCTGAATGTCAGGTGACTTGTTCCAGTGTATTCATAGAATCAATAAGGTTGGAAAAGACCTCCAAGATTGTCAAGTTCAACCTCCAGATCCATTTCCCCACCGAGATCTACTTTAATTAGCCTAATTTGCCTTATTTTGTTTTGGGAAACATTTTCCCTTTCAAAAGTGTTTATTAAAAAATGAAAACTCAGCCCAACCACAATAGAAAAGAGCTGGAAAGTCTTTGATTTAGCCATAAAATCTTTCATTTTTCCCCTAGAGAACAGCCTGTGCTCGAATGAAGCAGCAAGAGGGATATTGATGATTCATGGTACAGTCAGAGACACTTTCTGCTCTCAGCCGTTTTCCATAAACTACGACGTCCTTGGCCACAAACTGCACACTCACTACCCACTCAGGATAAATGCACCAGTACCTAAAGGCACCTTACTTTGAGAACAGGGCCTTCAGGGCCTTCAGCAGCCCACACACCCCCAGGCCATCCGTGAGCTTGACGCAGTTGTCGATGGCTCCAGCCGCCAGAATGAAGAGTTTGTTGACTGAGTGGTTCAGTTCCTGGACACAATCAATCACTTCCCAATGCTCCTAAATAACAACAGTAACAACAAAGCTGAGCCTGACTCTTCTTCCAGGCGTTAGAGAAAAGACACCTTGTGTAACACGGTGTTCTCTGGTATCCTCCATTCCCGTGAAACTCCTAAGGTAGAACCACGCTGCTGCTTCCACCCTCCTGCCCATGCACTGTAGCAACAGCCAGGCTGCCAAACCCCAAACCCTGTGTTCCCCAGGTCTTCAAGCAAAAATAGTTCTGCCAACAACAGAATCTTCTCCAAAAAAAAGGAAATATAACCAAAAAGGAGAGGAGGAAAGAGAGCAGTAACTATGACAAAGACCCCTGTACTTAGTGAAAGCTTCAGCCTCTCCCTGTAAAGCTGAGCAAGGACTGGTACATTACCAAGGGCACTGCACTGATCTGGATGAGGAGATTCTCTTCTTCCAGGTCTCCATATTCGAGTTGATAGGGTTTGTATGGCCCATACACTGCTTCCACCAGCTCCATCACTTTCACCAGGTTCTGCTCCTCTACAAAGAATCAGATATTTAGTCTACAAAGAGATGAATATGCTACTAAAAGCCCCATTTCAAGCTACATGCAGTAGTTCTTCCACTAGAGCATGCTGCCTGTACAGGCTTGGAATGCTGCCCAACAGCTTCAATCTCAACTACACAGATTGGGTTTTTTATTTTTTTAGAAACAAGATTATTATCTCTACCTGTTTCCTAAAACCCAAGATGTTCTACCTCAACAAGTGCCTCAAGAAAATTATCACTCACTGATCCAAAACAGCCTGGGTGACAAAAATCTATCAAACATTCCAACCTACTGCAAAAGAATTGAAACCATCTGAGGAGTGAAACACATTACTCCCACAGCGTCAAACAGGGGCAATCCTCATTTATCAGAAAGCCTGGTTCACACTTAAAATAATTGACACTAATTCAATTCACTCAGCACTACTGTGCCAGTGCTCATCAACCAGAGCTGAACGTGAAGCACAAACTCAGCCTCTCAGTGCCATGCCTGAGCAGGGAGCTGCCAACCCAAACACAACCCAGGGCTGAATGATTATTGCTCAAATCAGAGCTGGACACCAGCTGTTCTCACAAAGCTTTGCCAAACTCAAACCTGCAGCAAACAAAAATTACTTTGAATCCTGGATATCAGAAAAGACTTTTACACCCCGAGGACAAGAAAGCAATGGAACAGTCTGTCCAAAGCCAGCACTGTCTCCGTGCTTGGATATTTTTGAAACCAGACTGCACAGTATCCCAAGTACCATGGTCTGACCTCACAGCAGATCCTGCTTGGAGCAGGAGACTGGACGAGATCATCTTCCAAGGTCCCCTCCAAACTGAATTATCCCATGAATCACAGCTGAGCCCTCCCCTCATATACACACGCAGGAACTGGTTTGACTCTCCTCAGCTGAGTCACCTGGCCTTTCCATTCTTGAGATATTTCTTTTCTCAAACATCTTACCCCACAGTAAAACAGACAGAAATAAAGGCTTCGGGGTATTTTTTTTAAACACGCTCAGATAACAGTTCAACAGTGGTCTTCCTATTCCATCATCTTCTAGAACCTGGCATTACTTTTCCAAGTCCTTTTTAATAATTTCTGTAATGAACCACAAATTAAGCCAGAAAATGACTGAGGTGTATGCAACCAGACAGACAATAGACACAGTCACACTCCCTGACATTGCCCAGCAATCATAATTTACAGGATCAAGTAAGAACCTGGGTTTAAACAGCTCAAGACAATGTTATGAGGAACCAAACACAGGAAGAACAGCATCAGGAATGTTCCATTAGCTTTAATTTTGGATTTTCCCACAGCCAGCCTTTGAAGGGGCCCCACCAAATTCATAAGGGACTATAAATAGCCAACAGCTCAAGTCAGGCGTAAACCTGTGCAAACACAGCACCTCGCTGCTGTGTGGTTTGCAGCAATTACTCAGCAAGTCATGACCAAAATGACAAACATCCCAGGGAGGGGAAAGCACAGGCCAGATTTGGAATCAAACACTGAGGATGCTGCTGGGAATGAACTACCAACAGTTCAGAAAAAATACTGGGCCCTGCATTGTCAGTTGATTAAACCCTAAGCCAGTAGCAACAGGAAAACTACAAAATCAAATACAAGCATCCAATGGATGCAGCCTTCAAGCAGGTTTTCTCTTGTTTGGTGAGGTGTGACAATTCCAGGAAACTCCTCAACTTTTCTGCTTTGTGATCTCTCACAATGGGTCTCGCGGCCTCCCTGAAGACATTTCCTCATCTGGGAGACAGAAGAAACAGTAGAGCTCATAAAAGGAGAAGTGCTAAATGCTATTTACCCTGCCGAGCCAGCGTGTTCAGGACAGGGCTGCTTCAGGAAACTCGGTGTTGTGTCAATAGCTCCAGTGTAAGACACACACACAAACACAAAGGTGTAAGTGCCGCGTAACTGGCCATTACTTAGAAGAGATAATCCCTCCCTCCATCTGAAACTACACAAAATCCCACAATGGGACTTTACAAAGGCAACAGCATAGAATGACAGAATTCAGTGCCAGAGCCTTACTCAGGTTTGGCAGCATGGCTACCTCCAGCCCCCTGGCGAAGTGGACCGTGGCATCGTGGAGCTCCAGCAGCTGGTTCAGCTTGGTGTCCTGGCCCGTCCTCTCCATGGCAGTGCTGAGACACACAGGGATGGAAGGCACCAGAGCTCCCAGAGTTTGAATCAACAGCACAGTCACGATTTCATGGGGGTTCTTGAAAACCTGCGGCAGCAGAACAGCTACTGGCAAAAGCACATTACCTGAGAGGAACACACAGCAGCAGAGAGCAGCAGGCAGCTTCCAGATCTGAAACACCTCACAAGGGGTAAAAAAACCCAGAAGGGCCTGCTAAGGCTGCAAGAGCCATGCTGACCCAGCACACAGGGCAGCCTGATTGCAAGTCTAGGACAGTACACATTTACCATTGTGCTTTGAGTACAGCCACCAAGAAACTAGAAGGTAGGCATAGGTCAAAAACTGAATTCAGAAGAACACAGGCACTACAGTGATTCAAAAAACACGTGGCAGAAGAGGGCATTTGAAACAGAGTACTCAGTTTACACAGGTGTGTTGGGAAACCACATGAATCAGTAAAATATGAAGAAACAGAACTATATCACAAGCCAAATTACTGGTCATATAGGCAGAAGTTAGTACTGGAGAGGCTAGAAAGTCTGTAATCGGCTGAGAATCAGCCACTCCACTAGCATAAAACTTGCTACAGCCTTTATTGTGACTTTTTCATTGGCTATTCTGCTCATTTGCTTTGAAAGCTGGGTTTTCTATCAAAACGTTCCAAGAGTTTTTCAGAACACAGAAGCAACACAGGTGACTGACATGAGCTGTGCCTTGCGTGCCATTTCTCACAATCCCCAGTTCAAAGAATATCTGCTAAAATGTAACCTGACATCTGACCTGTAAGTCACATCGAATCATTAGGCAGAAAAAATACATTTCAAGGAAACACTGAGCTCCTCTGCAGCACAGGCCTTGCACTGACACTGGCTTTGTGACATGAAGATAAGAATCTCTTACCCTTCATGGATGAAAAACTCTTACAGGCTCAACAATATGAACTTATTTCTTCATGTCACCAAAGGACAAAAACTTTTTTTGATCCTACATTATTCTTGGCAGGAAAAACAAGCACACAGACTCCAAGGGGTGACAGCAGAAGCCCTCAGATATCTTACACAGAGCAACACATATCAGTCCAATGTGACCTTGAGGGCTTCCTCCAGGCCAAGTGATAAAGCAATTCAGGCATTTCAAATGTCTTGCAACATTTACAACACCAACAAATTAGTTTTAACTAAAGATACAGATGAAAGTGATAGAGCAGCTTTAATGTCAATAACGCAGCAACCTTGCTGCTGGTGGAACACCAGAGCTCAAACCCTGTCTGCAAGGGCTGGACAAGGAACAGCAAGTGGGTTGTAAGTCCCATCCTGCACCAATGAGGGACAGAGCGTAACTCAGGGTGAGCAGGCAGGAGCTCTTCAGAGCTTTGTGAGAATTCAGAGGGTGCCCACCCCTGCCCTCTCCCACCCCTGCAGCAGCCTGAACCTGTCACTGCACCTGTGCTGCCCACTGGAGCTGGGCGTGCCAGGTCCCCAGGAGGGTGTCGTACAGCTCGCTCAGCTGGCGATTCAAGCTCAAGTCACTCTGGCAAAGCTCCTGCCACACGGCCACCAGCTGCACCTGTGATGAGGAATAGAACCATCTGAGAGGAAAACTGACAGGCCACAGGTCTTGGTTTCGTTGTTCCAAACCCAGCACTCCCCACACACAGCACTTCTGCCAAAACATAAGGCTCACCCTTGCTCCCCTCTCCACATTTCAGCATAATATATAATTCAGCACCACAGAAGGAAAAGACTTTCAGCAGGAAGCTTGAGGCTTCTTAGTGATTCAAAGATTTAATTAACATTGGTATTTTACTCATAAAATGAGATTGCAACTGATACCCCCACATAATAGTTGAAATACTTGGCAAGACCCAGCTTTGAACTTAATCCTCAAAAGTCACAGTCATGTGAGAAATTTGAAGCTCAGGTTATGGCTACAGAACTGTCTGGAATTCCAACTTTTAATCTTACCTGAAAAGAGTTTACAGAAGTCAGCAGCTGGCAAGTTGCAGTAATAAAGTTACTGCTGACATAGCCACATCCACAGTAAGCAAAGCAAAGCCATGAGGCACAGAGAAATCAAGCAGAACACACATATCCTGTGTCTGCTGCAGGAAGGCACACAAGGACCCGAGTGGAGAATTACTCCTGCAACACGGGGAGTAACCAAAGCTGGTCAGAGCCAGCAAGAGAAGTCGAAGAAGGAAACATAGAAAGGAACAAGTGCCATCCCCCACCACAGCACAGGTGCGATCCGTGGGGCAGCAGCTCCCTCTGCAGTCAGAGCCCAGCAAGAATTCTGATTTTTATTCCTCGGTGTTAAAATGTTACCAAAACACTTACCTTGTGACACTTATAATAATAAGCAAGAAGCTGGGGCATCCGATCAATTTCAGTGAAGACTTTAACAAACATTTTCGCTTGATCTAAACAAAACAAAACAGCAGGCATCAGGATCAACCTCAAAGCTGAGGGTGAGACAGTCTGAGCAAGAAATCCTCTTCTAAGGGAGCAGGCATAATGGTCTACACAGAAAGAGACAACTTCATCTCTTGTTTGCTTATCTTCTCAAACAGGAGCAGAACTGCCTAAAACCCACCCTTAAACAGAATCAGGCAACAGACACAAGGAATGAATGTAA
This sequence comes from Orthonyx spaldingii, assembly GCA_013397795.1. Taxonomy (NCBI): domain Eukaryota; kingdom Metazoa; phylum Chordata; class Aves; order Passeriformes; family Orthonychidae; genus Orthonyx; species Orthonyx spaldingii. Next base: position 526,433 of record VZTJ01006727.1, read on the forward strand.
CTTCTTAACCAGCACATCGTATTAACACATCCAGTATTAAAGCCAGATAAAGACAGAGCATCTCCTAGAAGGAAATAATTAGTTTCCAGAAACAAGCCAGCAGTTACAAACCTAAAGCATACCTGACAAAGGCCTCTGCTCTGCTTTCACCTGTCCTCAAACTGACCCCTGTGCCTCAGACTGACTCATGGCACAGCTGCTCCTGCACAGGGCTTAGAAACACAGGTTCCTCAAAAGTCTGGTTTGTACCCCATAGCCCCAGATCCCTCCAGGACCTCGAGGTGCACAAAGATGAGTGCCAACACCCAGAACAACTCCTTTTCAGAAGCACTGACAGCAACACAGGGAAGGAAGGGCACAAAGAACTGTCCAAAAAGACAAATTTTCTAAGGAGAATTTATAAAGCTGCTTTTACAAAGCCATAGGAAGTCAGAACTCTTCCAAACAAATTTCCTTCCTGATTACACCAACACCATGATAACAGAAAACCAGGGCCCTTCTGCTTATCTGAGCAGCACCTCCATCTCACACATCCACATGGCCCATAAAACCAGCCTGTAGTCTTCCTGTTTCCTGCAGTGGCCACAGGTACCCCAAACCATAGGAAAATCAAAGTAGCACTGGTCTGCAGGCAGCTACAGAGCCCAAAACATTCCAGGGCATCAGCTCCACCAGGAGAAGCTCACGACCCAGTGCCAGGAGCCTTCAGGACACCAACTCTCCACCCAAACACTGTTTGAAAGACAATAAACTCTGTGCTGACAGTAAATGACACCAAGAGCTACTGACCTACAGACTGGGAGTTAAAAGCAGCAACAATCTGAGGGCTGGCCAGGGCCTCCAGCCGGTTCTTCAGGGCCTCCAGGTGCACACACTTCTCTGAGTAATCTGGTGTGTCCACCAGCATGGCCAGGCTGCTCTGCATGCTCGTCAGCTTGGCTGAAATCAGGGACACGTCCTGGCAGCAGGGAAAGGCAGCCTGTTACCAAGGGCAACCTCAGACAGCATCAGCACCAGGGACGTGTTTCACAGTCATTTCAAAATCCGACTTTTAAACACAGTTCCCTGAAAAGCTGGAGGCACAAAGACCAAATAATTCAGTATTTACCTGTGTTTTAAGAGTCTCCTCAATATCTGCACTTAGTGTGCTCCATTTGTCTGCTTCCTGAAGTGACTCTGCAGCCAACTGCATCCTGGACTTCACTCGGTCAATCTCTACCAGGACCTGAAGAAAAAACCACAACATTGTTCCCTACTGAAACAAAAAATGACTGTCACAGATACTTAGGAGTTATTTTCTGCTTGAAATTTAAAAACAAAAAGGTGTGAAAGATTATGTTATTACAAGAAGATGGAACGGTTTGAAGGAGCTAGAGATGTAAAATCATCTTTCAAAGTCAAACAACAGAAGGTTAGTTTAGGTTATTTTGAATTCTGGTCTTATACTTTTAGTATCCACTTTGCCTGAAAATGCTCTGCACCCCAGGCAGAAACCAGTGTCCCCCATCAGGTACCAGCAGCTCTGAACCAACACCCGAGCAGCTGTTCCTCAGGACAGATTGCACAGGCCTGTCACACCCACCTTTCCACTATTAATGTTAAAAGAAGTGTTTTTTTCTACCTTGAGTTCACAAGATTATTTCACATGAACAACTCTAGAACCTTTAGAATTTCACAAGTTGCAGACAAACACTAAGACAAGAACTGACCTGCATGGACTGAGCTGTGTCTTCTTCAAACTTCTTTATATCTTCTTTAACAAGGATCATCTGCTCCTTCAGGAATGTTGCCTCCTGTTTCAAGACTTCCACTTCCCGGAGGACTCTAGGCATGTTCTGGAGAGCCTGATGGCTTGTTTCTGAAGGAACATGGAGCAGTCAGTGAGGAGGGGTGAGAGCCCTTGCAGGAACAGGTGAGTCTTTCAATAATCTTATCTAATCTTTAGTACTTGAAAAAACCCAACACTAGACAACACAGCAAAACATCAAACAATAAATTTTCAGCTGCATCTTTAAACTTTAAATATATACTTTATCATGGAATAATTTGTGTTTAGAAAAGCCATCTGAGACCATCAAGCTCAACTGTTTGCAACAGTCCACTTCTGTTTCCCCACCACTGCCAAGGCCACCACTAACTCACATCCCCAAGTGCCGCACCCACACAGCTTTTTAATCCTTCCAGGGACTCCAAAACTGCCCTGGGCAGCCTGTGGAGGACTGGGCAACCCTTCTGGAGAAGAAATTTCCCCTATTATCCCATATAACCCAGCACTGGCAGGAGCTGCTGTTTCTCAGCGTTTGACACAGATGTGTTGGTGAATAACTACGAGACCCGAGACCGGTGTGAGGATTCCTCCGTCTCTGGCAAGGTTGGCCAGGCCGGGATCGCCAGCGTGCCCTTGGGTAGCCTGCACAGGTCTGTCTGTCCCGCCTTGTGCTGCGCCTCGGGAAGATGCAGCTAAGGGGACACACGGATCCCGGGGGCACACGGATCCCGCGGACACACGGATCCCGGGGACACGGGCAGAGGTGAAGCAGGGCCGCAAAGCCCGCCTCGTTCGGCCCGACACATTCCCGCGGGCACAGCCCCGCCGGCCCCGCACCTTCCACGGCGTTGTTGACCTCCTGGATGAAGAGCTGCAGCTTCATCACCAGCGTGGCGGCGTGGGCGTCCACCTTGCCCGGGGCCTCCTGCTGCACGGCGCGGAACGCCGCGTTCACCCAGCCCTTCACCTCGAACTCGTCCGACAGGAACCGGGAGAAATCCATGGCCACGGCCGGGCACAGCGGGGCCACGGCGGGGGCACAGCGGGGCCACGGCGGGGGCACAGCGGGCACGGCCCGAGCAGCGCGGCCCGGCCCCGCCGCGCACCCGGAAACGCGCGGTGCCGGGGCGGTGCCNCCGAGCCGTGTGCCCGCCCCGCCGGCGCGGCCCTGCGGCCTCACCGCCCCCCGCCCCTCAGCTCCCGCAGCACCTCAGCACAGACCCCGCAAAACGGGGCCGGGGTGTCCTTGTGTCCCTGGAACAGGCTCTGCCCTGGCGCCAGGCAGGCTGGCACGGGGGCTGAATGCTGCTCTAGAGTCACTTCTTTTTTTTTTTTTTTTTTTTTTTTTTTTTGAATNTAATTCAAAAAGGGGAAATGGCCCAGAAAGCAGCAGGAAAGGTGTGCACGGCAGAAGCACTGGGGCTGCGGTGCTCTCCTACAGGCTCCTGTGAAGCAGGCTCAGCTACAGGGAAAGGCAGTGGCAGAAGCAGCCAGTTCACACTCCTCCTGCCAGGCACAAAAAGGAGGAAGGAGGTGGCAGATCTCGAGAAAAGGTGCCCTTAGGGAGGCATCCGTGGCTAAGGCAACGTGGCAGTGTCCGAGCCAGCTGGACTTCAGCTCCTGCCCCAGAGCTCTGCTTCTGGAAAGCCAGTCACCTCTCCCACCTCACTGAAGGGCTGCATGCCCTGCCTGAACTCCAATTTGTACTTCAGTCGGATGGGATCCTGGGAGAGAAAGGAAGAGAGAGGGGCACACCATGATTATGAACTCCTGGACTCCTTCACCCCTCACAGCCTTGCTGCAGTGAGTCACCTCTGAGAGGAGACACGCCAGCCTTGCAGAAGCTCTGCACAGAAGGAAACCTTGGATCTTTCTAAGATAGACAAGAGCAAGTGGGAGACCTGTGCAAGCCACCCAAGGGCATGTTGGCAATCCAGGCCTGGCCAACCTTCTCAGAGACAGAGGGTTCCTTACACCAGCCTTGGGTCTCGTAATTATCCCCCAATGCAACAGATCTGCCACCCATCACCTGTGCCTTGGGTGCCCTTGTGTTCCATCAGCTGCCAGCATCTGCACACTGAGTGCCTGGAGCTCTCTCTGTGGGCAGATGGTCCAGAACTGTGTGGACCCCTGTGCAGCAACTGCCTACACAATCCTTCAGACTGTAGCTCTGGAAAGCTCTTTGAGCAGGAAAAACTTCCCAGCACAGTCCAGACTGCCTTGTCTCTCCACTGCACCTCCCTGTTATTAAGACTCTGCCCATCTTTCATGCAAACACCCAGTGGGATTCCCAGTGCCCATCAGCAGCACCTTGTGTGGGTTGGCGAGCAGCAGCACCTGGGACACCACTGCAGGCGGGAGGAGAGGGTTGAAGGCTGGCAGCTCAGAACCGGAGGCTGGTTGTAACTTTATTTGCATGGTCTAAAAGAGAAAACAAAAGAAATACTTTTTAGTCCGTTCTGGGAAAGTGCTGGGAGCATTACCGAGCCACCTAGCTGGTTAACGATACATCAGCCAGACTGTCATTCCGTGAAAAGCACAGCCTGCAACTAAAGGCAGATATTCCTGAACAGCCAATTCTATGCTACACGTGCACAGGCAGCACAGAGCCCCAGCCAGGCGGCTGAAGCAGCAGGTCTGGAGCCCTCTCTGGCTGTAGCAAGGCCATGGGTACACACAGTAAAACAGGCACCAATGCCACAGGCACCACTGTACAACAGGTTCTCCATGCAGAGAAAGGGAGCCACACAATTTCCCATGAGCAAGGCAAATAGTAAGAAATGGTGAACTTTCTCCTCAGGACATTTCTAAGCATCTCTGCTACTTCATCACAGGTTTCTCACCTTTGGGACTGCAGCCTGGAACACTATGTCCTTAATGGGGTGAGCTGAGGTGCTCAGCATGGACAGAACCATCACCAGCACGTCTGGCCGGCCGGGAGCCGGGTCTCTGGAGAAGTGGAGCATGGCCTTGAAACCATTCCTATCATACACAGTGAGTGGACAGATAGTGCCTGCCAGAGACAAAACACACATCAGAATCAAAGCTTGGATTCCTCTCCCATCTGAGGGCAAACAGGAAAGATGGGATAAGGAATAGCAAAAAGGAAAATGCAGAGAAACTTTTACTTCCTTCAGCAAACTCACAGACCAAGAGGCACACAGCACCTGCCCCTGATTTACATCTGCCTCTAAGGCAGACAGGAATCTGAATGTCTGCATTGGGGGTTTAGCAGCTCAGGTCAGCAAGAGAAGCGTGGATCCAACAGAGATATGGTGGGAAAAGCCAAGTGCCTTTTGTGGCGCACACAAGATTTGGCCCCTTACCATCCATGCCTGTCAAATTCACACCTGACTATCCCCATCCAGCCCTTCCATAATCTGCCAAGACCTTGACACTGAAGGCAGATCAGGGTGTCTGTGCACCTGTCCTCTTCCAGCAGCAGTGACAGCCAAGGCTCTGTGGCCCTGGACTGAGACCCTGGGGTGACACATACCCAGGAAGTGCTCTGGGGAGAAGCTGCAGAGCTGGGCCATACGCTGTGAAACCAAAATGCAGGGGTGGAATGAAGAGCTCTGCTTTAGGAAGTGGGGCAACTCCCACTCACAAGTGTCTTTTAGGCCCCCATAGAACAACAGTTTGAAGCTTGTCTGAAAGTGTGAAGGACAGAGAGTTTAGAAGCACATTACAAAGATTAGCCAGGGCAGGAAACTCCAGGGTAGTGAGTAGGGAGGACAAGGACATTGCGTGCTGTGATCCCTAGCACCTGCTCAAATTCTCAGGTACATTAAGCCCTTCACAGAACAGTCCTTACTTGTCTCCAGCCGACCCACACAGCAGGAAACTACTTTGGCTTGCTGTCCTGCAAAACTCATGGAAGAGCTCTAATAAGCCTCTAGTAAGCAGAGCTGGGGCACAGAATTGCACTTACTCGGTGTAACTGAAATTAAAGGCACAAAAAGATTTTCTAGAGAAGCATCACAGGAAGCTGGATGCAAAGAGGCAGCAGACTTCAGCTCATAGCCTGGGCTGAGGAGTGGAGGATCTGCCACTGAGTTATTCGGAACATCTGGAAAGGGCAATTTCATTGGTGATAAATCCCTGGAAAGAAAAGCATGCAGAAAGCTTGTATTAACTGGGGATACTACAGGGAATATACTGTCTTCTGCTGTATTCCCAATCTCTCATCCCCTTTAGGTATAAAGAAACTTCAGGCTTACACTCTGAGTTCTTGAGAAATTCAAAAACTCTATAATCTATGGAAGATCTTGCTGTTTCAAAATTCATTAAGGCAGACTTTGGTTCTGTTACTATAGTAAAACTTAGTTTTAGGGCTTTGGAAGTCTGCTGTCCCTGTGCACAGCTTCTCTGGAGCCCTAGTCAGGGAGATTAAATTCCAGCTCAAAGACATCACAAGAAGCTGGAAATCTTCAGTAAAATTTCTTGTATTATGGCAGGCTGTATAAGCATATCATAATAGTCCCCTGCTCTGAAGATCTGCGGAGATTGATTTGATTTTTGAACTGTTCCAAGCTTCCACTGAATGCCTGGAAACTACCTTGCCACAGTCTGGAGAAAGCTGAGGAAAGTACTTTTTGAGTGACAGGTTATTATAAAAAGGCCTGACTGTAAGGTTTTTGTTCTTTTAGCTCAACATCACCTTGTTACCAACCAATGGGATTTGTCTCCCCAAATTTTTGACCCTTGGAAGGGCCTGGTGTGCAATTACACAAAGTGCAATTAACAGGTGCACAACTGCAGGAAAGAGCCAATGTGTGCATGGATCATTTGCCATCACTAACCAGGGGTAGCTGAAAGGTTTTCCTAAATCTCCCTGCTGCAAAAGAATTCCTCAGACCCAAAATCTGACTCTACTATGCAGACTTTGCTTACAAAAAGAATGTCCTGGTCCTGGATAGTGGAGAAAGCTGTTCATCTGGGCTCTGGAATTCACTCTTCCCTGCACAGCTGTCTTCGCAGCTCTCCTGAGGTCCCAGGGTTTGGACAGCACTTACACCTTCCCTAAATCCATTGTGTACAGCAGGCTGGAAAATAAGACCCTTCAGGTTCATGCTATATAATATCAGCAAAAATAAACCTGTTGCGCTGAAAAGAACTTTGTTTATAATACCACTACCTAAAGTAGAAATACACGAGTCAACTAGTTGCAAACTGCACCTGAGAGATTAACAGAGAGCAAGAGGATTCCAGTTTCCCTTCAGAACAGAGTGGTACACCAAAAAGGCTGCCACAGAAAGCCAGAGCAGGAATCATCTCTGATTTCTGTCCTTTATAACTTATGGACTGCAAAGTATCTGAGCATCACTCACCTCTGCTAGGCCAAAATCAGGTGGTGGTTTCTGTATGACAGGGGAGTTGCTGAGACCTAAGAAAGATACCCAAATGCCACAGATAATTTGCAGAAAACAGGACTTTTCCACAGGTTCTTCCTTTGCTGTCTAACAGCAGTTTGGCTATGGTCTAACACCACTGAAGACACTGCATCCCTGAAAACTTATATTTGGAAGGCTCTACTTTCTCTAGGGACTGACACTGAACTCACAGTTCTCCTCTCTTTATTAAACACCACAAACCCCCAGTAACAAGGGTGACACTGAACAGCACCTACAGACCTAAGGACTGGAAGTCCTCCTCAAGCAGGCAGGTGGAAGTTGTGCTGCTGTGGCGGGAGGCTGAGGGTGTGTCTGCAAAGGGGTCTGGGGGAGTCTGGGCCATGGCCTCCATCTCAGAGAAGTCGATCAGGGTGTAGCTCTTCATGCGCCGCGGGGCTGCTCGGCATGCTTGGGAACAGAGACAGAGTTAGCGAGGAACCTCCGCAAAGGAACGGCACATCCACGGATACAGGTGTGCCTGAAAGGTGAAGAACTTCAGGAATATTTTCTGTCAACTGTATGCCAGAGAAAATTACGGTTACATAATATTTTCCCTGTGTTACAGAACTTTCTCCACGTTTATTCTCTGAGAAGCACTTCCCTCCCAAACCCTGCTCCCACCTGGCACGCAGGGCAGAGCTGCTGTGGGTGCTTCTCACCTGGTGCATGGGCAGAGCTGGCAGCTGAACCTGCTCCATCCCCATTCTCCTGGCTGGCCACAACCTGCCTGTACTGCCCCAGTGCCTGTGAGAGCTTGTCATTGGCCTGCAGGATCTCAGCTGGGAAACCAGAGAAGACACAAAATACTCATGTTCCAACGGGAAAGTCAGGTCAGTTCCACGGCACTCCCCAAGCTGTTCGTGAGGAGGGGACAGTGCAGCTCAGGAGCGAAGGCCAGCAGAGCAGGCTGCCCTCAGCTCCTCACCTGCCTTTCATTCCATTTTGCACACACAGCTGCTGATTTCAGGCCTCTCTCTCATTTATCACTTTGAAATCTTATCCCATCTCTAAAGTATTCCTAATTCCTGCCATCTCTTCTGCACTTTCTTGTTCTCCACAAGTTTCCCCAGTGTACTTAAGTCTACAATCCAGACTTCCCCAGCTGAAGAGCCATGGCACCCATGGGTATGAAAGGAAGGTGTGAGGTGCAGCTGAGCTCTCAGGGTTCCTGCTTAACATATCTGTTCAGCAACCATTGCCTCAATCAGGTTTTCAAGGCATATGGACAGGAATGAAATGCCAATTTTGGAATTCAAAGATTCTGGTCTTATCAAATTAACTCTACCCTAGCTGAAACTAGGACACCTTCCTTGGTATTACACTTAAAAATTCAAAATATATTTCTCTTTCTGTTTTCTCTATAGACATGGAGAACTTCAATCTCTGGAGAGAAAAGGCCTCAAAAGCCTTCAGTTCTCTGAACATCAGAACTCAAAAAATCTCAGTTGAAAGAAATGGATTCACTGTTTAACTTTGGGCTCCAAGTGAAAATTAACAGCTTCCTCAGAGATGAGCAGGAGGAGACCCAATGCCACTTTCCCAGGCATGGTTTCATGGTGAGAGTGGAGAGCTTTGCCCACAGGGTACCAAGTGCCCAAGCACTCCCCTCCCAGGTCAGGGCACAGCCCTGTCACAGCTGCAAAGACCCTCAAAGACAGTGCTGGCTCTTACCCAGAGCCTCCTCATCAGCCACTGCCTCGTTGGCCAGGCGGAAGAGCAGCGGCCTGAGCTTCTCACAGCGCTGGAACAGAGCCTGGGGAGGAAATGTTTCATTGCTCAGGACATCCCAGGCACACTCACACTTCTGTCTCTGCAATCACCTGCAAGTGATGCTCCCTCTAGAACAGGGAGGAAAAAGAGCATTTATGCAGGAAAAAGTATTTACCTGTAGGGTCTCCTGGTCAGCTGAGGATAGTTCATGTCTCCTGTAGTTCTCCAGTAACTCATCCATACGTTTGACATTCTCAGAAACTTCACTGATGGTGTTCACTCTTCGGGACACCTGAGCTGACTTTTCTTGTTCCTGTGATGAAAAATGATGTAAAGGTAGATGACGACTTGGCTGATACAGCCAGTGCATGTGCTTGGCTGGAGCACTCGGGGTCACACTGGGGGAGTTTCTTCCTATTAATATTTTATTGCAGGTGGAGAAGGCACAAAGCAGCACAGGTGAGAACATGCCCCCAGCTGCCCTGTCAGGGCACCCTGGCCATGTGCTGTGGAATATGGAATTCATCTCACCACAGGCCTGAGTGTGACTTCAAAATCTGAGCTGGGAGTTGGTGGCTTCTGCCACACAGAGCGACACACTCAAAACGACCACAGGGGTTTGTTAAACCAAATCTCCTACATAAGCAGAGAAGTGGGGTGCTTCTTCAGATGGAACGTGCAAACAGGTCAGATGTGCACACACACACTGCATGCAGGAGAGAGGCAGTTTTGTACAGAAGTGACTTTTTTCCACCTGGGAACTGAGTTTATTTTTGGAAAATTCCTACCACTACTGCAGTACTACTGCCAAGGTCCCACTGACATGGAAGAGTCCTGCTGTATGCACATTCACATATTCCCTCTTCCTGGCAATGGCATATTTTAGTGAAACAAAACAAAATCCCATGCTGTAAATTCAGAATAATTTGGAAAGACTGAACATGGCCCCTCCTCTGGGGCTGCAGTACAGAGGGTCTCCTGTCAAAAGCTGAATGGCCAAGTTCCCTCCCACCCTCCCTGGCTGCAAAGAGGCTTCTCCCCGTGAGTTCCCACCTCTTTAATCACGCTCTGGATCAGGCGGTTGGCTGCCTGCAGGTCCTCGGGGTGGCTGCTCTTCAGGAGCCTGGCCAGGAGCTGTCAGGGCAGAGATGGGACAGCAGTGAGCAGCAGCCTCTCGGCACTGTGCTGCAGGCACACATCACACACGGGACATCTGCTGCAGGAACAGTCCTATAATCCTGGAAATACATCAGCTCCTGTCCCATAATCTAATCTGGGTTATGTTGCTGCCAGCATACACTGGCTGTTCAGGATTAGGAACTCTGGCTCTGCAGAACTTCTGTAAGCAATTTCTGGAGAAGCCCTCCCTTGGGGAGGTTTCATGGCAACTGGTGTATTTCTGTTAAAAAGTATCACTTTTTACTAAGAAAATATTTCTGACAAAGCCTCACAGAGTTCTCTAGCTGTTGCACTGCAGGAAGGATCAGCATTATTCTGAGACAGTCTGTCCAAAACAGCAGAACCTCCCAAAATACTACTGAGCCTCTCTTCTCATCAGTACACAAAAAGGGCGGGGCATGAAGACTCTAAGGCTTACCTTGGATTTCTCTTCATCTGTGTCAAAAATAGAATTCTGAGGTCTTGGAGAAGGGGGAGGTAAAATTTTGTCTTCTGGCAGTTTGGGATCTTCTTTTACAATCCCTGGAGCAAGTAACAGTAGTTGTTCAGTGATGCCCAAGCTGCTGAAACCTCAATGCTCAACAGTGCATGAGGTTTTGCCCAGATTTCTGGATTAAAATACCACTGAGAACTACTAAATATAATTTAATGGATGAAAAGTCCATCCCAGGATCCCTCTGAACTCATCTCTCATAACCCTGGGAGAGTATTCCAGGGCAAAGATTACTTCTGAGCTTGTCCTGTGCTTTTTCCCTGCCCACAGTGTGAACAGAGGCCTGCAGACTGGTCAGAGCTGTGGCTCAGGAAGGCTGTTCTTTGGAAAATCCCTTTAAACAGTTCCATGCATCCTTCAGAACCCAATCAGCCTGGGAAGCATGGCCTTTGTCCCTTTTCCTTATACGCAGCATATTATGAAAAAGCTGAGTCACAAGCTGAGGGGGGCAGATATCGGGGGGGGAAACCACAGGCTTGGGAGGCTAAAAAGGAAACTGAAATAACAGAACTGAACCTTGTTTCTTCAGCATCTGATAAGCATCCTGGATTTTGACTTCCTGAGGAAACCAGACTGTCCAACTGAATATCACTTCTGTGACCCTTGACTTGACTTTTTCTGAAGACCAAATTCCATAGTACTGAAAATAAGACAGTAAAGAAAGACAAAAAAAAGCTCAGCTCAAATAATTGGTACCAGATCTGGCACAGGGATCCAGCTCCAAGGAGTTTATGTACAGGCATCAAGGATAAAATGGATTCCTATGAGTTTGTTACACTGCTGTCAACTGTGTATCTTGGGGTTAGGAAACAGCCACAGCTGTAAACACAAGGAATGCTATAGAGTGTATGACAATCACACATATATTCTATAACAATCAAGATTTAACCACTTCAAACTTCTCTGATTAGTTATTGAATCCAAAACCCAAAGTAGGTTTTTTAATTTTAGTGAAAACAGTTCTGTGCTTGACTTTAAACCCTCCCCTTAAAGGCTGCAATGCAATCACACCACTGGCCTCAGCCAGCCCCAGACACACGAAAACTGAACAAAACCAGAAATGAAAGTTGTTGTCTCTTATTAGCATCTAGATGTTTTCTGCAATTTCTCTCATTATTGCCTATGAACACTCTTTTTATTATTAAAACCACAAACCTCCCCAAGACCAGGCATTTCAAACTCATTAAATGATACCTGTCCTCTCAGAGCAATAAGCAGAATTTTCTTCAGTGATATATTCTTTAAATTCTGTGGTTTCACTGAAATCCTGTTACTAAGCCTGAGACTGATACAAGGAGTTTTGTTCTTCAGTTGAGCATTTCTTTGAAATCAGCTTTTTGCAGGTCTGCCCTTGGGCTGATGTAATGGAAAATGAAACGTATACCAGTGGTAAATGTGTGCAGGATCCACCATAAAGGGAAATTGATGGGTGTGATGCTGAGACGGTGTTTCAGGCAGGCCCAGGCCTACCCCAACGAAGAGGAACATGGCCAGAAGATCCCACTGCCTCTGATAAAGCAGAGCTGCATTTCTTATCCTGAAACGCCCTGTTAGCCACCATCACCACCTACCTTTGGGGAAAGCACTTTAATCAGCTCATTCAGAAACCTGAATTTTGCCATTTCACTGTGAAATCTGTCACCACAGTTGTTCACACAGGTCTCCAGCACCTGCAGAAAACAAAATGTTACCAACGGGAACTGAACAAACAAGGCTTGGGGAGCTTTCAAAAACTTTGACATTATAATACTAAATCTAAGAACTTCTTAGCACTGCATTCATGAATACAAGATACTGAGGAAGTCATGCAGCAAGAACATGTTTTATTCCTTCATCCAGCCTTCCTAAGTAGCACATTTAGGACCACTGCTCTGTTCTATCCATCACTAACAACTTTTGAGCTACTGCCGCTGTGGTGGGACACAGCTCACACAGCCAGAGCTGCAGGCAAATGAAACACCTCAGCAGAGCAATGTGAGGAGGAACAGAAGCAGTTACTCTCTCCACTCTGCCCTGGTATTCCTTGTGCAAGGGAAAATTAAATGGGAGAGGCATTCAAGAGAAAGATATCGACATCCAAGAGAAAAGGAAGAGAGAGCTATCCTGTCTGCTCTACTGTTCTACCTGCTTCCTCTGTTTCCAAGTGACTGCTTTGTGTGTGGATGGAAGTACTCACTGTGAGAGCATGGAGAGCTTCCCCCTCCTGCGGGGACTGGATTTTGTGTGCCAGCAGCCTCAGCGCGAACAAGGGGCTGGGGAAGAGCAAATCGAGTCACACCATGCACAAGTTCCCAGGAAAAACAAATGCTGCTGGTTTTGGTCTGCAGAGAAGAGCAACTGCTGGATTCGCAACAGGACAGACATCCTTCCTTGGGCATGATGCTGGCCGGGCACACGTGCACAGGCATAAGCGGCGAATTGGTGATCCCAGCGCTGCCCTCCAGCCATCCCAGGGGCTGTCCTTTGGGAGGGCGCAGCAGGGATAGGCTGGGGTAGGTCCCTGGGCAGGCACCACCAGAGCTGGCTCTCTGCAGCTGCAGGAGCTTTGATGATAGCCAGGGCACCCCATGCCAGCTCCTGGGCACGAGCTGGGTGCCAGACTATGAGCTCTGAACTTAGTCTGCTCTAAACACTGACATGATCACTAAAGTTGGACAGGTCATTTGCTTAATTAGTCCCTGCTACTTCCCACAGAGCCCGGACTGTCAGCTGGAAGGTGGGCATGTCTCAGTAGAGATCCTCCACCTGTCTGGAAGGAAAAGCTGAGGCTGAGCTCCCTCAGGGCTTCCCTGCAGAACCCCACAACAGGAATCCTTAGCCAGACTCCTGAGCTCGCTGAGGGCATGGCCAGCAGGACCTGCTGCCTGGTGGGCTCCAGCAATCTATGTCAGAGCCAATTCCCAGACATCGCCCTCCATCACATTGACATACACCTATTTCCAACTCATTTCCTCTCCTGGGAGCAGCAGAGCCCAGCAAGCCCCTCAGCTCCCTCTCCAGCTCCCCACACTGCGGCCCCAGGCCCCACTCCTGCAGAGCCGAAAGGAAGCTCAGAGCCAGACACAGCCTGGGCCAACACAAAGAGCTGTGTGTCTGCCTTACCCCTGCGTGTCGGCGTTCACCTGGTCACAGAACCGCTGGATGCATTCCCAGTTTTCCTCGGAGAGACTCGGGTCAGTGGCCTTATCTTACAGAGGGAGAAAAATAAGAGAGGAAGAAGGAAAGCCCAGCCTTAGTGGAAGCGAGAGCTCAGGGCAGGAAGCAGCTCAGTCCTTGCTGGTGCCGCTGCTCCAGAGCTTTTTGTAGCAGAAAGGGGAGATCCAGGACGAGCAGGAAACAGCTGTTACTAAAATCTGCCTAAAAATATAGTCCCAAGCACACACTTAAAGTCAAGTACAGCCTGACAACAGTAGATGTTGCTTTTAGCACAAGAAACTTAAAACCATTTACAGGCAGCTCTCCCGGGACAACGCTGCAAAACTTGTGCTGGAACACAGGCAGTTTACACTTTTGCACAGCTAAATTAAGGAAAAAAAAGTCTTTTTTGGCTTTATCCACTCCCCAGTCTGTGACTCAGCCAGCTTTGGGGGCTGAGGATGGACAGGACAGATGGGGAAAGGACAGATGCGAGAAGACAACACCCCCATCACTCCAAACGGGTTCTGTGAGGGCGATGGGCTCTTCCCCACGGAGATGAAGCTGCTCCAGTGCCCACCCAGTGTGGAAGAGGCACCAGAGCCAGCAGCCAAGCCAGCCCCGAGCCGCAGCCCCCAGCCCCACTCACTGAGGCACCGCTCCAGCTCCCCGGTGCCGGCCATGGGCTCCCGTCCGCGCCGCCCCAGCAGGAAGCAGATCCACCCCCGCGCTCCCTGCGCACCCCGTGGGCAGCCACGTGAGTGTTCGTGGTGTGGAGCGTTCACTGTGGGCGTGCGCTCAGCAAAACACCCCACCAACAGCCCTCCACGGCTCCTCCCCTCACTGGCTGCAGAGTATTGGTGAGAATGGAATCAAAGTCGCCACATGAATTTAATAATTAAAAGGGCATCAGACAAAAGAGGAAAAAACATCCCAATCGCCGGATCAGGGATATTTTTAGCAGAACCACATGCATGACACAGTACACAGGGAGGAGACTGCCTCTTCGAGCAGCTCAGCCTGGTAGGAGACCAGGGCAGCTAAGAGGACAACAGCTATTAAATGTATCTGTTTATATATATAAAAATACCCCCCCCGTATTTATTGGGGAACTGTGTTGTGTAGCTGTAGGTACCCTGACTGCGAGGCCTTCTCCAAAAAGAATCTGATCTGTTGCCATCAGAAATTCAGTTGCTTTCTGTTCATATGGTCTGAATTTAAATGCTGATACATGTTTTTTTCTCCCACACTGCACACCAGGCTCCTTGCATGAGGCGAAAGCAGGACGCATAAGGACTTGGTTCCTCTCCCAAACGAAGTGGTTTGTGCTTAGTGCAGGTTCATACAGATGTGGGAACAGCACAAACACCTGTCTGGCCCAAAGCCCAGCTCGTCTGATCAGAGATGATCACGCAGGTGCCACCCACAGCGTCGGAGCGCGCAGCCTGGCAGCGCCACCAGTGTCCCATGTCAGCTGGACAGTGCTCTGTGTATCCGGCCACACACCTCCTCAGCTCCCAAAGTCACCATCATCTCGGCAACGCTCGGGCCGTGCTGCAAACACACAGGAAGTCACTGAACACAGGGGAACTGAAATTGCCCAGCACACGTTTGCGCATCACAGTGACTGAACTGACGGAGTGAATCGCTCTCGGATCGCTGCCAGACTGAGGCAGGCGTCATTAGCAGCTCAAACAACAGCTTGGGGTTTATCTTCCTGAAGGCAAATGCTAGCCCTGGTCAGATGGACCTGAAGGATTAACACCAGAGCTGAGCCAGGATTAGGCTTTGGAAAACTTCTGTAAAACTTGGGTTTGAGCTCTGTGAAAGCAGATTGCATATAATCTCAGAATTGTTCTTTTTACCTGCCGCCCGCTGAGCACCAAGCGGAGGAGCTGCATCATGCTGCTGTACTTGGTCTCTCTGGTTTGCTTCTGGAGACTTCTCAGGTCTTTGTTCAACTTTTCCACAGTCAAGTCAGCTGCCTGCCTTGTCACGAGCCTTTAGGAAAGAAGGTGTCCTTACAGTCTGGGGACATGAAAGCCACAGGGTTCCTACCTCTCACCCCTGCCCTGTGCCAGGGCGCTCAGTCTGCTTGCCAGAAGCAGAGCTCATTCAAAAGAGCAAGTTTAAACCACAAAATTATGCCACATACCTGAAAAACCACAGAAAGAGCAGTAATTCTGATTGTTTTTTTCAGAATACAGTTTTCAGAGATGAGGAGCCATTGCTGCCACTACTCAGCTCAGACAGCAGCACACTTACCCTATGACTAGTTTTCCTATTTCATCTACTTCTGCAGAAATTGTTTGTAGCTGCTGCCGGGACACCGAGGGCCTGACCCACAGGTAAGAGTAATCACTCGACACCAGATTCTTCAGGAGGCTTATGTGACCCTAGGGAAAGAAAGCAAAGCTGGCAGGGCAGGAGCTGTGCTGTGGACGAAGTGATTCCATCCAGCTTGGGCTTCACACCAGTGTTCACACCCTCACAGCAGTGCCCCATACCTTGTGCTGCTTGCAGGGAATGTGACTCGCTGACAGCGAGGCAGCCAGGTGTTCCACCCCCAGAGCCCCCGGAGTGAGCAGGGACACAGAGCCAGCTCAGAGAGCACTGGCTGTCCCTGAGGTGCTGAGCCACGTGTGGCTGACTCGGAGGTGGCTGGGGAAGTGGCCACCCTTCAGCACACAGTGGGAAGCCACACGAGTCACCATCCTGCTGCCATGTGCAGCCTTCACGCTGGGACAGCCGGGTCCCTTCCTGCCCCTACAAAGAGGGCTTTATCCTTCACAAGCAATCTCCCAGATACTCCAGCAGCAGACTGGGAACAGCTGGGGTCATCTTCCTCCTGCCGGCACTCAAGACCCTTCACCAAGCTCCAGGCTCCCAACACACAAACCCCACTGGTTTCAGCAGGAGCTTCATCCCTCTTGGCAGAGGCTGCTTGGACTTTGCTTCCAAGGCCTAGGGCAGCAGCAAAGCAGAAGCACCTTACGCTGCCCTGTCAGCAAAGGGGACAGGTGAGTGGGAGAGGTCAGGAGAGGCCTCTGCTGGCACAAGGGACCTGCACGCTGCCATGAGGGACGTGGGGGCTGGACCTTCCTGCCCCAAGCCAGCCACTCCCTGGGCTACAGGAGAAGGGCACTTTGGAGGTTGTCAGCTCATCTAGACAAAGCCACAGCTGATCTTATCCAGTACTAACCCCCATTCTCTTCTGAGTGGGAAGCAGAAGGGTCTTTCAAAACCATCCTACAATTCCATAATCACTTCCGTGGCAGGGACACATCGTCCCTCTGCTGAGGCAGCTCTGTGCTGGCTCAGCAAAGTATGGATGAGTTTGAGACTCTGCAAAGATCACCTGGACATTCACCAGGCCCATTCCCACAGCTCAGCTGCCTGTATCAGGGGATTTTGGCAGCTGGCTGGCACACAGCCACTGGAGCTGGCCATGACAGCCGTGTGCAGGCAGAGCTCCGATCACAGCCCACGGCTCAGCCGAGTCTTCATCCAGGAATCCCCACAACATCTCAGCTCCCAGAATGGTGGCACAGTGCTCTACCACTACTCGTACTTTTCTCAGCAGAAGGACTCGCTCCACATATTCATCTTCCAGAACATCTGGATCCACTTGCTGATCCCCATAGACGAGCTCCACCAGCCCCTGCAGCTCCCTAACGAGCCTCTGGCGCAGCCCTTGGTTCTCAATGTGACGGGTGAGGTGAACCCTGTAACAGAGAAAAGACCTGCTTTTGGATTGCTTTGGGTTACATTGGATCTAATCACCCCAACCACATCCCACAGAGATCACAGATTATTCTGAGTTGGAAGAGACCCACGAGGATCATCAAGTCCAATTCTGAAGTGAATGGCCCATCTGGGGACTGAGCCCACGACCTTGGCATTATTAGCACCATGCTCTGACCAACTCAGCTAGAACTGTGGAACTGTTAGAAGAGCAACACTGAACCACAGTCAGACACTCTACAAAGAAGCATTTAACTCTGGTGCCCCACAGCAAACTGATGATGAGGCCACTCTTAGCAGCACAATGTCCTAGCAGCACAAGTGTACTTGCAGAAGAACCTTCTGGAACTGTTAACTCTTTTTAGATGTTATTTTCAAACTAAACTTAAGACTTTAGATCCTCCCAGCTACACCCACCCTCTGCCTAGACTTTCAGTTTTGCCAGCCCCAGTGTCCAAGCACAGGATGGGAGAGGAGCCAGGAACAGTGTGAGCAGAAATGTATGCTTCCTCTTAGCACAGCCCAAAAGCTGCTGCACCAGGACCATGCTTGATCCAACAAACAAAACCTCCAGCCAAGACCAAGTGCTAGGAATAAATTCTCACTGATAGGGAGCTTACTACATTTTAAAGCTATGCTAATTTTTTACCTGTTGAATTCTGGGAGAGCTTCAAGATCCAGGAGAGCAGAATGGGTTGTAATTCTGCCTACTTCAAACTGGGAGATCAGCTCCTCCAAAGTCCTCCCCATCTGCTTCTCTGCAACACAACCCAAAGGGAATCACAGGGGTCTGTGCTCCCACACAGCACAACCATCGCTCTCCTCACCGCAGGCCTCGGGCACGGGGCCGGGCCGGCAGCACGCTGGGGAAAGGTGACACAGGACAGCCACCCATGGAGTGCCAGCAGCAGCAGGGATGTCCCCTGGCAGGCAGGAGGGAACTGGCAGCATGGGATGCTGCCCTCTGCCCAGGAGCCTGCTCTGCTGGCGAGGCACTGGGAACTGGGACATTCTGCTTGGCTCTGTCACCTTTCTCAGCAGAACACCTCCACCTTAGTCAGCCAGAGAGAAGTAACACTCAGCCAGGAGGCTTCACTGCCCAAGGAAGATTTCATTCCCAAGCAGAGTTCTCAGAACACAAGGTAATTCGTGATCCCCACACAGCAAGAACCACAAAAGGAGGTACTGACTCAGCTCCTTGTGGTCTGTCAGGTTAAAGAAGTGGCACAGGAGTCAGACAACACTGCAATTATTAACCACAGAATGCAAGTTTTCCCAGGAGTTCACAGACAGCTTCTCAACCTTGAAGTGAGGGTTTTCCCAAGGGGTAACCTATTAAGCACCAGACTCAATTTTAATGGCTGTACAGCAGCAGAAAGACTTCCACCATTCCAGCTCCTTTCACAGGAGCTCTGCAGAAGCCCTGGTGGCACCTCAGTGATTGGTTACCTGACCCCTTCAAACACTGACAGTTCTCAGCTGTTAAAATAAACGCAGCCCATGCCACAAAGTCAGCATGAAGTGACCTGGCAGGCAGGAGCCTGTGGCGTTACCTGTGAACCCTGAGCCACAGTTGGTGACAATGTCCAGCAGTGCCTCTGGCAGGAAGCCATCCTGAGCAAAGCGCTCCAGGAAGATGTCCCCCTGCCTCTTGGACAGCTTCCCACCATCCTTGTTCAGCAGCAGTGGAAGGTGGCCAAACTGAGGGGGCTCCCAGCCGAAGGCTTTGTAGAGAAGCAGGTGCTTGGAAGTTGAAGTCAGCCACTCGGTCCCGCGCAGGACATGGGTGATGCCCATGTAGTGGTCATCTACCACATTTGCCAGGTGGTATGTGGGGAAGCCATCCCCCTTGAGAATCACGGGGTCACCTTCCACCTCAGCCACCTCATGCTTGCTCCAGCCATAGACCAGGTCCTGGAAGGGTTCCACTCCCTTCTCCAGCCGGAATCGGATGACGCAGTCAAGGCCCTGTGACAGCTTCTGGGCCACTTCCGTAGGCGTCAGGTGCCGGCACCGGTTGTCGTATCTTTGGGAAATGAGAACGAAGGTTTCCACTCAACGCAGGCCAACATCATCAGCCATTTTTACATTCCCAAAACTCTAAGCAGATGCCTGAATTTCAGCTGTAACCTGCCCAGTACGCATCCAGTCAAACACTTCATCTCTGGAGGGTGACACGCGGCTTATCCCTCTACAGGCAGCGAGGCACAATCCCACCGCTGAGTGACTTTGTGCAAGCGCGCAGCCCTGAGGGCCGAGGGGGCACAGGGCCGGGGACTCGTACCGCGGGGTCTGCTGGCTGCGCAGAGCCTCCTTCCGGAGCAGCTCCAGGCGCTGCGGGCTGCAGAAGCAGCGGTAGGCAGCCCCGCTCTCCAGCAGCGCTGCGCTGGCTCGGCGGTACAGCTCCAGCCTCAGCGACTGCACGTAGGGCCCGGCGGGGCCGCCACGGCCCGGGCTCTCGTCCGGGGGAATACCTGGAACATGGGCACAGCAGGACTTGAACAACTGGGCTGTCAAAACAGCCCACACAAAGGCAGTCAGACCACCCTCCAGCTGAGTACTGTTAACCTCTATAAGAAAGATAAGGTTTCAGTAGGTGAAAATTGAAAGATGTTTCTAAATACCTGCCCAGTCCAACATATCTTCTATTCCTTCTGCAGCTCCAGGCACCACCCGATTCTGATCTGTATCCTCCACTCTTAAAATAAAGGTCCCTTGGTGTTTTTTGGCAAAGATGTAATTGTACAAAGCAGTCCTAAGGCCACCCAAATGCAGAAAACCTGTAATGGTGGGGAAAACAAAGAAGACCCAGGGAAGAGTTCTAAATATGAGCTGGGCGGGCAATGGATGCTGCCCACGATGGCAGCGTCACCGAGGCGGGAGTTGCACCGCACGAACACAGCGCCGGGGGCACTGGCTAAGAAAATAACTTATGGATGACTACTTCCAGGAACAAGTTCCCTAAAATGATCTGGAAATCCCTTATAAGCTGGCACATGCCAGGAACAGCACTGCCGCGGTACACCAACAGTGACCCCGCACGACCGGGAGGGCACCGGGACACGCTGGCAGGGCGAGCCCGGGAGCTCCAGGAGGGGCATCGGCCTCTCGGCTCTCCGGGGAGCCAGCAGCCACCTTCCCCACACGCGGCCCTCGAGAGTCCAAATTGGTGTTCTCCAACAAATGCCCGGCCCCCGCCGCAGCGGAGCCCAGGGGGTGGCAGGGGCGGAGCTAGCGAGGGGCCGGTTACCTGTGGGACTGGGCCCGAACCGGACCCGCGGCCCCCCCTTGGGGCCGGGCCCCGATCCGGATCCGGATCCGGATCCCGATGTCCGTCCCGGTCCCGCCACACCGCGCAGCGCGCGCAGAGCTCGCGCCATCCCGCCACGCGCCCACGTGGCCGCGGCGCCGCTTCCGCCTGGCCGCGACAGCCAATCCGCGCTCGCGCCCCGGTCGGGGGCGGGGCGTCCCTTAAAGGCGCCGCCACCCGCTTCCTCCGGTCGCGCGAGGGGACCGCGGCTGCCGCCACTGGTCCGGCGGCGCAGGGGTGTTTCGGTGCTCGGGGCGCTGAGCGGAGGGTCCGGCGCCCCTCCCGCCTCCCGGCGCGGCGCGGCCGGTGCTGCGGGGAGCGCGATCTGGGGGCCCGCACCGCCCCCGCGTCGAGGGGCGGGCGGGGGCAACTACGGGAGCCGGCGCGGCCCAGCAGCAGCGGCGGCTGCGTTTCCCGGCGTGCCCCNCGGTGCCGGGAATCCGCGGTGCCGGGAATCCGCGGTGTCGGGAGCCCGCGGTGCCGGGAGCCCGCGACGTCCGGAGCCCGCGACGTCCGGAGCCCGCGACGTCGGGAGCCCGCAACGTCGCGAGCTCGCGGTGCTGGGAGCCCGTGGTGCTGGGAAGCCGCGGTGTCCGGAGCCCGCGGTGCCGGGAAGCCGCGGTGCCGGGAAGCCGCGGTGCCGGGAAGCCGCGGTGCCGGGAGCCCGCGGTGCCCTGAACCCGCTGTGCCGGGAAGCCGCTGTGCCCGGAACCCGCGATGCCGGGAAGCCGCGGTGTCCGCTGCCCGCGGTGCCGGTGCGGGGGGCGGCGGGGCGGGTCGGGAGGCGCCGGCGCGGGGAGCCGGCCCCGGACACGCTGGAGCGGGGCCGCGCCGAGGCAGCGTTCCGTGGCCCGGGATCTTCCTGTCCGCTCCCCGCAGGTGCCGAGGAGCCGGGCATGGAGGCGGAGGCGCAGGAACTGCCGCTGGGCTGCGGCGGAGGGGGCGGCTCGCCGGCGGCGGGGAGGTCTCCGGAGGGCGAGGAGCGCCGGGAGCCCCCGCAGGCGTCTGTCAGCAACGGCGGCGATGAGGACAGCGGGAGGGAGCTGGTGGAGCTGAAGGTGATCTGGAACAAGAACAAGTACGACGTGAAGTTCTGCCTGGACAGCACGGGAGCCGAGCTGAAGCAGAAGATCCACTCGCTCACAGGTCTGTCGGGACTGCCGCCACCTCCCCCGCGCCTCCCTCGCCGCTGCCGCGGGCTCCTAATCGCTGTGCTTGTCTCTAGGCCTCCCGCCGGCCATGCAGAAAGTTATGTTCAAAGGACTTCTGCCAGAGGAGAAAACGTTGCGGGAAATCAAAGTAACAAATGGAGCGAAAATAATGGTTGTGGGCTCTACCATCAACGATGTGTTAGCAGTAAATACACCCAAAGAAGCTGCTCAACAAGAGGTCAAAGCTGAGGAAAACAAGAAGGAGCCACTTTGCAGACAAAAGGTCATTAATGTCTCAATAATTGCTGGTATGGGGGAACGGTAGGATTTAGGTGGTTCTCCTGCAGGCACTTCTGAGTCCTGTTCCTCCTCAGATAAGGCGGGGGGTTCATTTCTGACAGCTCAGCATTGGAATGGCTCTGGGCAGGGGAGTAGCAGAGAACTGCTGAGTCCACCAGAGACTGGGGCTTTGCAAGACTCTGCTCATGGTGCCAGGCACAGCCAAGCATTTTGGTTAAGAAATGGAAACGTTTGATGGATGTTAATGCAAACACAGTCCAGATTAACTCTGTCTAAAACCTAAATAATTTTTATTGCCACAAAAGAATTTGATCTCCAAAAACTGCTTAAAACAAACACCAAGAATGCAGTTCCCTCTGCTGTCCCAGCACTGATGGGAATGTGGGTTTTGAGTTCTCCTCTCGCATTTTGGAGCACAGTGCAGTGAGGCTGGTTTGGTGGTGGTACAGAGTGGGGGGTTGGTGAAGGATTGCCAGCTCAAGGTGTTACCAGCCCTGTACCTTCCTCAAATAAAACTGGTTAAAATTAAGTGGTGCTTCTATGAAGCATGCTGTTGGTTTTCTGTGATTTATCACAATCCACACTCACTAAGTCCCATCATTTTTTAGAGGCGCTCAGCCAGGTACAAGCTGTGAGCGTGGATTTAAAAGTTACCACTGCTCTGTTCCATTCTGGTTTGGTGCTGGATCGCACTGCCAGATGTGGAGGGTTTCTGCCACTCACTGGATGTCACACCTTGTTTTTTATAGACTTGTATTTATGTGTGTGTATATTTGAGAAGGCTGTTAACCCTTGGCATCATGTTGGAATTCCATTCACTTTGATAATTTCTTGAGAGTATCTTAGAAAGTGCACAGTTAAGTTTGAAAGTAACTGGTGCCCATGTGATAGATGCCTGTGAATAGCCCTCAGCTGTCTCTCAGTGCCACTGGGATGTGGTCAGGGAAGCAGCTGGAAGTACACTGCAAAGCTTTGTAATGTTTCTGTAATTTAATTTCTGTTTTTATATTATAGCAACACAGAAAAGTATTGGATAAAGGAAAACCTGATGATGTGATGCCTTCTGTCAAAGGTGTGCAGGTGCGTGAATAAGGTCTTGAGACACTCAGAATCAGAAAAGAGACTTCTTTGTGATTTGAGACCTTTACCCACTGGTTCAGTTGTTCTTTGCTGTCTTAGCAGAAAGCTGGAAAGATGGGTGGTCCTTGTGCTTAAAAAGTTGAGAGAATGTAGCTTTTGTGTCCTGGCCCCTGCCCATGACTGACTGTCTCATTGCAGGAGCGGCTGCCGACGGTGCCGCTGTCCGGCATGTACAACAAGTCAGGGGGGAAAGTCAGATTGACCTTCAAACTCGAGCAAGACCAGCTGTGGATTGGTACAAAAGGTGAGCACCTCTCAGCCTCGGGGATGAACAATTGATCATTGGGCTGTGACTGAACTGTGTGACCTAGAAAAGCTTCTCCTCTGACTAAACCGTGTTTAGGGAATGATGTTGGTATTGCAGCGCTTCAAAAAACTTTGTTTCCTTTTCTCATGTGCCATTCTCCCAGGTCATTGAATAGTACTGGATATTCCACATTGGTTCCTGAAAAACTGGAGTTCAGTGGTGCCAGCAGACTAATGGTCCAATGTGCTGTTCCTGGCTCCAAATGTAAATGATAGTATTTGGCATTTCTGGCCAAATATCTCAAAAGCACTCCATAAGCATGGATTTATTGCCAGCAATACACAGGGGCTCAATGGCATAGCCAAGATGTGTAAGGAAAACTCAGAACTGAGATAGAAACCAGAAGTGTTGGCATCTCTGGCACTCTCTGTCCTTCCAGCCAAAATTATGTGGGTGTCTTGTCTCAGTAATGCACCACTGTGGTGCTGTGCAGAGGGGTTGGTTTGCAGTCATGAGTGGTGCCAGGAGGAGCCGGGAATGATGTGGGGATAATGTGCCTTGCTGAGGATGTCTGTGTCCTGGTTTTGTCTGGAATAGAGTTAGTTTTCTTCCCAGTAGCTATTTTGGATTCAGGATGGGAGTAATGCCGATAACAGTGGATGTTTTGGTTGTTGCTGCACATTGCTTCCCTCAGCCAAGGACTGTTTGGTGTCTCAGACTCTGCCTGTGAGGTGTTCAAGGAGCTGGGAGGGAGTAGGGCCAGGACAGCTGACCACAGCTGGCCAAAGAAATACTCCCCACCACAGAGCATCATATCCAGTATAAACTGGGGGCAGTTGGCTGGAAGGGACTGGTCACTGATGGGGGACAGGCTGGACGTCAGTCTGCAGGTGGGGAGCAGCTGTATTGGGCATCACTGGTTTCTCTGGAGTTTCTTTTCTATTTTTTTATTTTATTGCTATTATTATTACTATTAGTAGTAGTATATTTTACTTGATTTCATTAAACTCTTCTTACCTCAACCCATGAGTTTTTTTACTTTTTTCCCTAGTTCTCCTCCCCATCCCAGCAGGGCAGGAGCAGTGAGTGGCTGCCTGATGCTTAGTTGCTGGCAGGGGCTAAACAGGACACTGGGCTCCCCCCCACCTGCCAAGGAAGCTGTGCTCGTTCAGTTTGGCTGGGATGGGCAATATATAGTGATGAGCAAGAGGGATGAAAGTGCTTGCTCACTCTCCCAGTAAAGTAGCCTAATTGCATGGTTATACTGCCTCCAGCTGCTACAGTAGTTCCAAAGTAAGCAAAAATCTCAAAAGTTTTTGACCCTTTCTTTGTAGGACAGACTTGACTGTGAAGATTTTTTCTGTCTTTAAAACCTCTCTTGGTGCCAGTTGCAGTGATTTCTCTCTTGGGCGAAGTGATGGAGCAAGGCATTGGGGGATGTTTCCTTTATAGGTTGGGCATGCAGATTTTTCTGTTACTGATCCCAGGTTCTAAATCCATGCTTAGTGTTTAGGTGATTCATCTCTTCCATCACCTTCCAGATGAGTTTCAAGTATAGTGTTTCTGAGGTGTTCTACATAGTGTTCCTTAAGCGGTGAATTTGATTCTTCTTGTCATGTTTTTCCTGGAACCTGTTTCCCTACTTCCCCAAATTAGCAGCAGCTTGCTGCCTCTAGGGAATGATTGTAATTGCTGGCTGTTACTGGGAAAAACTCCTTCCTACTCTGAGAAACCCTTGGCAGAGGCCAGCAAGGAAAGGCTGGAGTAAACACATCTGGGTGTTCACACAGCTTGTCACTTGCTGGCCCTGGAGGGTTGGAGCTGGTTATTCTCCCCACCCCTGCAGCCTCCCTGGGCCTCACAGGGGTTTGTGCAGGTGTTTGTAGTCTGAACTTTGGTACAGGCAGATGTTCCCCAGCTGCTCTGGGTCAGTTGCACAGAGGCATTGATAATGGGATTTGTCTGTTGCTGGGAGACTCAGAGCAGTAATTGATTTGGGGGATACTAAATGAGGGCAAAATGGGGTTTTACCTCATGAATGAAGTCGCAGGTCTGAACAGGTAGTTCAGAGTGAGCTCAGGTACAGTGCTGAGGCAGAGAATATTTTTCCTTACATCACTGAGTTTTATCTCCCCGTGTGCCTTCTGTAGGTAGGTTTGAGGTTTTTTGGATCACAAATTAAGTAGATCTATCTCAAGAACTCAGAGTTCAGTTTCTCCTTTGCAAAGTGTTTTGGGTATTCTCTGTCTTGTATCTAAGAAGATAATTTTCGGCTGACACTGAATGCTTGAACTGAAAGGCAGGACCTTGGAATTAAGGGTTCAGAAAGGAGTGAGGACAGAGCTGACAGTAAAACTCTGCCCTGGACCAGTTGTCGCTCTTGTCATTGCCTCTGGTTGGCTCACATTACTCTGCCATGTAATTGTAGTCTTTTTGGGGCTTGGGTTTCTCTTACTTGTTTCTTTCCCTATTTACTCTTTTATATTCCTTTCCCTGTGCTTCTCTGCACACTACCTCACGGTAAAGCCAGGCCTAAGCTTTCAGTGTTAGGTCAGCCTATCTTTGCCAGCTTTCAGCCTTGCTGTTGAGAGTACAGTGTAATCCTTGGTAGTCAGTCCTGAATTTTCTCATACCTGGACTAGATTCCACTAGGATGAGCATCCCTGCTGCTCTAAGGGGAGCTCTTTGTGGGAAGACATTACGTTAAGCCTGGGATTTCCCATCACTCAGCCTAGGTCCAAATCATGAACACTGAAATACTTCACGTGATGCAGGGGAACTGTGTGATCCAGTTTTGGATTCCTTCACACTACTGGGGTGCCAGCTGTGGGCTGTGTGGTGCTGCAGCCACCACATCCTGGGCAGCAGGTATCCAAATTCAACTGGAGGGGACACTGTTGACCTGAGGAGATTTTGGCATTAATGGAGGTGGTGTATGAAATTAATAAGAAATACTGCTTCCCCGCATGTCAGAAATAATACTTTGATCAATTTTAATGTAGAGAGAACAGAAAAGTTACCCATGGGGTCCATTAAAAATGTGGTGAGTGAACCTATTGAAGGCCATGAAGATTATCACATGATGGTGAGTAACAGCTCTACTTTAATCATATCCATCTAATTCCTTCATGCACTGCACACTCCTGAGGCTGTAGGTCAGAGCAGGCTGGAGGTGGATGCTGGTTCCAGCATTGTGGAGATGGGGACATGGGCTCCTCTCACACTGACAGTATTTTGGGTCCATAGTGAATATCTGCTGCTGTGTGGAAATCTGGACTGGCTTCCACACAAACATGAAGTACTGAAGCATTATTTTGTATCTTCTGACTGTGACAGTGTTAAACCAGTAAACATACAACATAGCTTATGATTGTTAATGGTAGTGATACTTTTGATACCTGATTTAATTTCCCGTTTCTGTGGTATTTATATGAACAACAGGCCTTGATGGAGGTTAAGAAAAAAGGACTTGATGCTGTAATGTCTTTTCACACCTGTAATTTTTTGAACAACTGGCATGGGATCTGGCAATGTTACATTTCAGAAGAAATCTATGGAAATGTACTGAATTTTTGGCTGTTTATTTTAATACATGGGTTTTTTTAAGATCCTGCTTTTCAAAGTACAGTAACTTTTAATGTTGAAGTAAGTTTCTTTTCTATAAGAAGTCTGTTTCCTTCTTTAGGGGGAGAAAAGGGAAATGTCTTTCCTTAAAATCATGGCCTGCAGGAGAGTGCTGCTCTAGTCTCTGTCCAAATACTTGATTTTTGATCACTCATGTAAGATGATGTCCTCTTCAGCACACATTGCAATAAACTTATCCCACAGCAAGGACAGAGGCTCTGGCATGCCATGGTGCCCCTCTCCTGGGCATAGGAGAGAAGTTGAGAATAGGACAGTATGTCTAAATATAAAATCCTATAAGAACATGGTCATTGTCTTGTTTAGTTCCTGTTTGGCTTCTCAGCTCTGTCATTTCATTAGAGACTCTGAGTTATGCTTCAGGTTGTCTTCCAGAATAATTTCCTCATGTTCTTGAAACTGGCCAGGAGTTTTGGTTATTGTTGTGATGTTGTAAAAGGGAAGAGCTCATGGTTTTCTCTGTGCTCTGCAGCTCTTGTTCTCAGGAATGCTCCTTTAATTGCCCACCAAAGAGCTCTGGTATGTCCCAGGTGCTGGAGGGAGCAGCAGGTGGGACAGGCTGGTCTGGTTTGGCAGTGGATGAGCTGTGCCTGTCCACTGGGACCAGCTCTTTTTTCCCATGTGTAAATGTTGTCATTTTTAATTGCAGGCATTTCAGCTGGGCCCAACAGAAGCATCTTACTACTGGGTCTATTGGGTCCCAACTCAGTATGTCGATGCAATCAAAGACACGGTGCTGGGGAAGTGGCAGTATTTTTGAAAGCACGCTCACCTCTGGCACAGGAAAATGACACAAATCTAAGGACACTGCTGGGAGAGGCCTCCAACATCCCTGGATGTGACAGTCCTGGAACTTATTATTAAAACATGCTAAACGAGGCATGGATGGAAGCCAGAGGTGATGTCCTTTCACCATTAGTTTACTTTTAACTTAAAGATTTCACCATCCCTTTTCTGCAGTCAGCTTCAACCATATTTAAAGCAAGTACAATGGAAATCAATAAATCTTAATTCACAAAATATCGTGTGTAATACACTTAAATCTGCTGAGAGTTGATCTTCTAGTTTAGTTTTAAAAAGAAAATATTACAATGTATTATTGAGGATTTTTTACATGGTTTGAACAAAACCAAATATTTTCATAATCTTTCAGTTATCAGCATTAGACTTAGTTACTTGGTTGCGACTGGGACTTTGAGGAGCAGGTTTTCAAGAATAAACTGTAGCAGTGTGCAACCTCGCTGTTCGGTGAAGCCATATCCTGCTGGCCCTCCAGGGCAGCTTCCACTCTTTGGTAGCAGAACTAACTCTTTGTTTTAACCCAAAGATGCCCTGCTTGTTTGGGAATTTTCCTCACCTTTTCCCAACTCTGGCAGCTCTGGGTTGGTCTCTGGCATGTTTGGAGCAGGTGAATTCTGTGGGGATGTTTTACTGTGGCAGCTGCTCCCTCTCGTGCCCGGTCAGTGCTTCACCTCCTGCCCTGGGCTACTACATTTGGGGAGCATTTACTTGCTCGTGCATGTTGCAGTCCAGGATCATTTTGCAGCTGCTGTGTTGACACTGGGTTGTTGGACTGGAAACACCGTTTGCTGCCTGGTGTGAGCAGGGGGACGCAGTGACCTGGACACGGATGGAAACACCCTAACGCTGCCTGGCAGGAGGAGGGTAACACAGATCTTCCAAGGCGAGGGGACCACAGAGACCTTCCTGCCCTGTTTGGGGTGGGGGCAGTAGGGAAGAGAGAAGCTCAGATGCTGGTTTGGATTCTTAATAACAGCAGCAGTCTTCTGTGAGCTGGATTTGAAAATTTATGGTAATCTTGAATTCGGTGAATCGTACTTAATTTAAATTAACTATCCAGCAAGTGATGTTTTGAAATGTAAACCACCTTCCAGGTTTTCTCCTGTTCCAGTTCACAAGCAGCCCTCACACCTCATTCTGTCAGAAGGAACGTGCTGCGCCTTGGGCTGTGATGCTCTGTGTGTCATCCCAGCCATCCACGTGCCATTTCTCTCAGGTGTTCTGAGTGGAGCCCTCAGCCCTGGGCAGGTGCAGAGCGCATAGCAGGTGGCATTGTGCCACCAGACTGGAGTAGCTGACACATCCCTGCTCTGCATTGGTGCTGGGGCTTGGTGCTGCTCTGTGCCAGTAGCTCAAACTCACGCAGAAACAGCCTTTTAGGAATAGCTAATCTGAATATGCTCCATGTCCACTCTTCCCTCTCCTTGAGGGAAGAGCCCAGTCAAAGCTCAGCAGGTGCAAATTCCCAAGTGAGTATTTATTTTATTTTACTTGAGAGACTGGAAAACACATTGGCTTTCTGGTAGGTGTTGAGGTCACATATTTCCCTGTAG
Organism: Orthonyx spaldingii; assembly: GCA_013397795.1. NCBI lineage: Eukaryota > Metazoa > Chordata > Aves > Passeriformes > Orthonychidae > Orthonyx > Orthonyx spaldingii. Next base: position 555,999 of record VZTJ01006727.1, read on the forward strand.
CCTCTAGACAGCAGCTTTTGGTTTGTATTTTCTGTTAGAACAGCCACGCAATATGAGTTTTAAAGGTGTTTCATATCCTACATAGAAACTAGTGTTGTGCTTGTTACTCTTATAGCTTGAGGTATTCCCTTTCTGTGTACAAGCCAGCAGCAGTGTGTCCTGACATGAGTGGCTGGGGCCAGAAGAGTCGTGTCAGATCCCTTGGCAGTCCCTTGGAGAGTGAGGGCAGAGGGGAGCTGGCCTGAGTTTACTGGTGACAATGTCATGGATGAAATGCAACCATGGATGAAACGCAGCCATCACACTTGGGATTTTCTGCTGGTCCTGGTGTTAAGGCTTAAATTAACAATTCGTTACCCTGTGGAAGATGTGGGCACTACAGGATAAAACAAAGGGGTGACACTGGCTCTTTCTGTCACCTGGGGCCACGCTGGCACTTGCCACCTTGCCGGGTCTGTGATGATCAGCTCCCATTTGTTCCTCAACATGGTCAGACATGTCTGTGCATCTGTTCCTGTTCCGTTTCCTCTCCTGTTCCTTCACCCTCTTGCTCCTGGGGAGGGCACGTGCCCAAGTTCTGGCTCCTCCCCAGCTCCTGTGGCTTCTGTGCAGGACGCAGCGACCGGGTGAGTAACTCTGGGTGAGTGGGGACAGGCTGACCCACTGCTGAGGCGCCTGGCCACAGCGCAGCGTCACAGTCCTGCTGCTCCTTGCCACAGGGACACAGCTGCTCTGCGTCCTGGCCTCAACAGAGACTGAGCACAAACCCCTTGGTTACATACAAAGCAGTTTTAAACATCAAGAAAATACTACACACTGAGAAAATGTCATCCTGTTTAGGTGCTTCCTTGCAGGTTGGATTTGATTGGAAAAATGTTTGTTTTGTTGGTTTTTTTTTTTTTGTTCTATGTGCAAAATTTGAATTAAAATACAGGAAAGTGACTTATAAATGCTTTAGTTGGTGTTTGTTGGCTCAATATCCCAGGCTTCTTGGGACCTCTTTAAAGGAAATGAATATTCTATTTGAAATTAACAGCATTGCTTTTAAGATCCTTTCTCTTTGGCAATGATGTGGAGTTTTGTATGTTCTGGCATACACCAGTTTTTCCAAGGCAGTTATTGACATTAAGAAACACCCTCTCTTTAGCGGGATAGCGCCACAGTTGCCTCACAGACGTTGTCTGCCTCTCTCTTGGCTTTGGATTTTGCTCTCTGGTCACTGTGACCATCCCAAGGCAGACTCAGCATAACCAGTGGTCCTGGGGAGGAGTTTGGTGCTCGGGCCTCAGTGAGACACAGTGTGTGAGTGAAGTGTGAGAACACTGGGTATTGGGAGTTGGTGATAAAGATGATTCTGAGATCTGGCATATAATGTTTTGTGGAAAGTTAATGGTAACAGCTGCACAGAAGTGTATTTCAGTTAAATTACATGTAACAGGGTGTTTTCAGCTGGGACTGGTTCCTGCTTGAGTGTAGGTGGGATTCCCCGGGAGCATCCCTGGGTGCCACTCCATACGAGGTTGCACTGAGTGCTTTCTGGGTTTGCTAATTGCAGATTGCAGTATTCGTGAGGCAAATGCAAGTTCCTGCAGGACACAGCCGGTGTTTGCTGTTGGCTGCTCCCAGAGCCCAGGCAGTGTCCCCTCCTTGCTGCCATCTTGGGATCCCTCCCATCAGTTCCCCAGATCCCTACCTTGTTCCATGGCACTGAGTATCACAGCTCACCTGTGTGCCATCCCTTTCCCCTCTCCGTGCCCAGCACTGGAGGTTTCTCTTCCTCTGCTTGTCCCAAGTTCAGTATTCTTTCCTTCTCCATTTGTGCATCCCAGATGTAAGCATTCCCAGGATCACTACTTCGTTGGGAATGCAGAAATGTTGTTGCTCATTGGGGTTTGAACAGAGACTGTCTTGCATGAAAAGCTTGTGTTATTCACATGGTTCATACTAAGTTTAAAGTAAATTATTAATTTCCATTAATGACATTGATGAGGAATGTGTAATTACAGTCAGGATGTTCTGGTGATGGAAGAGAGTGATCTGGATTCAAAGGAGATACGAAACTGTCACCACCACCACCACCCTGTGCTGGTGACACACACATCCCCTGCCCAGCTTGTACCTGCTGGCTGGTGCCCGCTGCCCCTCTGTGCTCTAAGGGCCAAAGAGAAACAATTCCCTGCTGCTCCGCTGCCCAGGTGCCACGGTGGGGTCTGCTCTGCACCCCTTGCCCCACAGCCACAGTCCTGACCCCACTGGTGCCGCTGTCTCAGCGTAGCGCTCCCTGCTCCCATCCATTCAGGGCTTGTTTCCAGACTCCCCTTCGTTTACTTTTCTTCCTTTGTAACTTGGTTTTTCCAGTGGAGCTGTTTTCACCCTCAGTTCTGTCCTCCATCCTCTCCCTACCTGTTACAATGAGGCCGTTGGCATCTTTGTTTGTGAATGTCCTTGTCACCACAGGGTAGCAGGGGACCAGGAGAGCCGTAGCAAGTCTTGTATGGAACGTGGCCATTTTACCTTCTAGCCAAGGATTCCCCTTGGTAGCTCATGGAAGTTTACTCTGTCTTATCCATACTCAAAGCAATTAATTCTTTGGTTTTATATTTTAAAAAACTTAGATATTTGTGTCCACTGCAGATTTATTTTAAATGGAATATGTGAGTACCATGTATTATGGTATTTTTAAATAATCTATTGCCTATTTTGGGGGGAGGGAAATGACAAATATTTAGTCTTAGATTTGCACTGCTGGATTTTTTAAGTGTAACCTTAACTGGTTATCCTGGTGTTTTATTCTGTAAGATTAGTCTTATGAATTAAAGTTTGATAATTAAGTATTTCTGTGTTTGAGTGTTTCAATATTCAGTATATACTCATCTGCTTCCTCCTGCATGAACAGCTGTGAGCAAAGGGTTTGTCGTGAGTTTCTTTGCAGGAAGACGGACATAGGGAGAAATTCAGGGGACCCCAGACCTGGTGACACGTTGAAACTGTGGGTGCCCATCTCCCAGGGTGGAGATTTGGGTGCTGCTGCCCTGTGCCACTCACACGCATGGGCTGTGAGTTGCAGGATGGTCTCTACCGCCCTGCCCAAAGCCGGGCTTTAATCTGCTTTTACACCGACGCTGGCCCAGCCCTGGCTGCGGTGCCACAGTCCCACTCCCATTTAACAGCCCCCAAAGCGGGTGCTCGGAAGCAGCCCCGGGGCTGCTTTCAGCAGCCTCAGATTTGTCACGCTGAACAGGCGCTGCTCGGCTTCGCCGCCGCCTTTAGACACCTCCTCTCTCCTAACCCAAAAAAACCCCATCTCTGAGACGGTTCAATAGCCCCGGATTTGCGCTGTCATTCTCCCAGCGTGTGACAGCTGGCCGGTTCCTGTTCGCTTTTGAGTCCAGCATTCAGTTCACGGGGGCGGTCCCAGCGCAGCTCCTGTTCCCCACTGTCCCTCGGGCAGAGCCCCCGGCACACGGGGCCGAGGCGGGGCTGCAGCGGGGGCGGCAGGAGCCGGGTCCTGTACGGCCTCCGCCGGGAGGGCTCCGCCCCGCGGTACCGCCAGAGCAATTCTCAGCTCGGTGCCCGCGGCCGGGATGGGGCCGGTGCCCGGGGCGGGGGGATGAGGGGAGCGTGCCCCGAACGCGAGGGCGGCTCCTGCTGCGTGCAGCGCTCGGGACCCGCGAGGGGAGGGGGCGGGAGG
>VZTJ01006727.1:559790-575924 GCA_013397795.1 Orthonyx spaldingii
GGAGCCGCCCCGGCCCCGCTGACTCACGGACACGGCGCAGCCCGGCCCGGCCTGGCCTGGCCGGGACATGGGCGGCTCCGCCGCGCCGCGCCCGCGGGGGCTCCGGGGAGCGCTCCGGGGGCTCCTGCCGCTGCTCCCACCGCTGCTCCTGCTGCTGCTCCCGCCGCCCCCGGCACAGGTAGGGCCGCCGCTGGGAGCGGGGTGGGACAGCGCCCGGGAGGGGACAGCGCGGGGGAAAGGTCATGGGGGACAGTGCGGTGCCTGCGTGGTTCCCGGTGCGAGCCTGTGCTCGCTGTGCCCCGCGTGTCCTGCGGGAGGGCTCCGGCACACGACACTCCGTGCCCCGGGTGTGACAGTGCGGGCGGGAGCGTCCCGCGTGTGCCACCGGCGAGCGCGGGGCTCGGGGCGGGAGGGGCGCGGGGCCGGCACCCGGAAAGGTGTGCGTGCTGTGGGTTAAGGCGCCGTGGGGCCCGCGGGGCCGGGATGCTGCCGGGAGTCCCATGGCCGTGCGTGGGTGGCGTTGGCCACTGTGCGATGGAGCGCCGGGCTGTCACCCGGGTGAGCACCCCTGCGACGCCCAGAGAGGAGGTTGGTCTCCATCCTCACCCCCGGGCCTGGCTGTGGTCGGGAGCGGAGTCCCCTTCCCAGGGTACCCTCGGCCCCCTACTGCCTGGTGCTGCCCGCGGAGCTGCTGCCTGTCAGCGTGGTGCCTTCGGAGCCGGATCCAGCTCCTGCACCTGGTGGCGGTTCAAATGGATAGGCAGCGTGCCAGGGTGGCTTTGGATTACGCTGATAGAGCTGCTTCAGTGAAGGAAGAAGCGGATGCTGGCGCCGAGTTTCTGTCTGTACTTGGCCGTCCCGCTCTGTCCATCCTTGGGAGATGTTGAGTTGAGTGTGCCCCGAGCCCACGGCTGAGCTTCGGCCCCAGCAGCATCACTGCGGAGTCCAGAGTGCTGTGGTGGGACCCTCGGGAAAGCACGGCTCCTGGGAACATCCCATGGGAACAACAGCCGCACTTCTGGGCTGGAGCTGGCCAGAACGGCTGCTGGGGCAACTGCGGCTGGGAGCAGAGGGAGGATAGCAGCTCCCAGGCATGCAGTGCTCCCAGGTCTGCCCATGGTGGTTTGTGGGGAGCAGGCCAGGCAGCCTGGCCTTTGCCCGAGTGCCCTGGCACCAAAACACTTGCAGAAGAGATAGAAAAAAAACACAGAGCATCAGGGGGGAAGGAAGCGCAGAGCCCTGACAGCTGGGAGAGCTCGGCAGTCTCAGTTTCCCCCGGGCACGTGGCCACACTGCAAGAGCCCCGTGTCTGCCAGCCTGCTATGTCCCCAGCCAGCAGCGATCCCGCCTGCGTGGCTGCAGGGGCTGGAGGAGCCGTGGTGGGGAGCAGTCCCCTTCCCTGCCTGCCCCACCATGTCCTCTGGACAAAGCCTGAGCAGGGAAACTTGCTCTGACCTCACCTGAAAATGAAGCAAAAAGAAGTGCAAATAAAAGAACTGGGCTGGAGACCTAGAGTTTGGTGTGAGGTGTACTGAGGGAGGTCGTGTGTGCTCCTGTGCTTTGTTGCAACTGAAGGGATCTCCTGGCCCCGCCGTGCCACAGCCAGTCTTGTACTGCCAGATTCTGGTCTGCAAATGGTCTCAGACTCACATGTAGGCACTGGCTGGGCACAGGCTGCTGGCTGGTCCCTGCTCCATGGCCTGGACAGGCCCCTGGGACAGGCTTGGCCAGCTCAGGCTGCCAGAGCAGCGAGGGGACTACTGAGGGGCTGGTTTTGAGGGGTGTCCTTGGGCCTCTCATGCTATTCTGCAGCCAGCTCAGGTGCTGCTGCCAAATCCCTGGCGTCAGGGACTGCCAGAGCCATGTGGGTCCTGTTGGTGTTTGCCCATCCCTGTTTGCCGACAGGGTGAGGCTGGCATGTGTGGCACTGGCTGAGCTGGCGCTCGCTATGCGAACGCCATACGTGGAAGCAGCAGCTCCTTTTCCCAGGTGAATTTGCAATTACTTCCTCAATGTCGGGTAGCTGAAACCTGCAGCTCTGAAGGCCTGGGCAAGCAATCGTCACTCCTCTGGCATGAAAAGTCACCCGACTCGTTTGTTTCTCGAAGGAGGCGACGGTTGGGCTGCTCTTGTCAGATTTAGAAAGGCACCCAGGGTTGCGACTGGGAACAGCCACACTGCAGTTCATCCCACCTGTGGGAAAACTCGTTCGGGGGAGAGGAGGGGGAAGGAAGGCTGCTCCAGCCCCAGCACAGCTGTGGTGGGATGTGAGCGGTGCTGTGGGAGCCAGCGACCATCACATGGGTGCAGCTGCTCCAGAAGCTGAGCTGCACAGAGGACCTGGGCTGGGGGATTGTTCCTAAGTCTGGCTGAGCTCTTGAGGACAGTCTGTCTGTCCTAGAGCCTCAAAGGTGGTGCTGTGACTGTCCCAGAAACGCTGCTCTTTATCTCCACACTGGATGGGAGCCTCCACGCTGTCAGCAAGAGCACAGGGGACATCAAGTGGACCCTAAAGGACGGTGAGCAGTGACGGGGGAGCATTTGCTTACAGCCTGGCTCCTGGAGCATGTTTGGGGTTTGGGAATGTTCCCCTGGCCTGGCTCTTGCCTGATGAGCTCTGGGCTACCAGTCCCTCCAGCCCTGGGGTGCACTGCCAGCCCCGGCCCCAGGCACAGCCAAGCGTGGATGAACATCTGCCACTGGTGTCTCTTCTGGCTCTGGAAGGCAAACAGGCTGAGTGGCTGGGTTGGGTGACAGTGCCACGCTAGGTAAACAGTGCTGTTGTGCTGTCCCACTCACAGAAGCGCTGCTGATGTGGCCTCTCACTCTCTGTTTCAGATCCCATTCTGCAGGTGCCGGTGTATGTGGCAGAGTGAGTGTCATCCCCACGGGCAGCTGGGCGGTGCAGGAGGCTCTCTGAGAACTGATGGAGCTACAGCAGGAAAGGGGAACCACAAAGAAATGAAATGCTCAGCCCATGCCATGGCATCACCTTACCCTGACCCTGGTGCTGGAACTTGGCGTGTGGTGATGAGGAGGAGCTGGCCCCTGCTGCGGAGCTTGCAGCCCTTCCAGCAGAGGAGCTCTCAGCTTGACTATACACACCAGCATGGAGAGAAATTGAGGGAAATCCCCCTGAAAGCTCAGGGGCAGGCAGGACAGCAAGAGCTCCTTGAGACAGGCAGGACATTCACCAGCCTGGTGGGTGGGCACTGGGTGGCTGTGGGGAGTCCCAGGATTGACCAGAGTGGGAGTTATCTCCTGCCAAATCCAGTGCTGCAGGTGTCCAGGAAAGGTGACTCTCCCTGGAGTAAATTGCTAAGGGGGATTCTGCATGTAGCCACTCTGTGTCTTTGGAGGTGCCCAGGACAGGGCTCATGTTTCATCCTTTTCTCCTCTTTCCCAGGCCAGCATTCCTTCCAGACCCCAATGATGGCAGCCTGTATATCCTGGGAGGAAAGAACAAAGAAGGCTTGATGGTCAGTAGGACTGTGGGGCATCCTGTGACCCCCTGAGGTGCCCTGGGCTGGAGAGGTGACTCTGGCCCTGCACTTGCTCTGCCGCCTGTGTTGCAGAAGCTGCCGTTCACCATCCCAGAACTGGTGCAGTCCTCGCCGTGCCGCAGCTCGGATGGAGTGCTCTACACCGGTACGGAGGTGCTGGGGTGCGCAGCGGGGGCGGTGCTGGCTGGGGGCTCCCAGGAGCCATGCAGGGCAACAGGCAGGAGCCCAGCAGGAGCTCCTGGGGACAGGCAGGGCTGCAGGGAAGGCATTTTCCTTCTCAGGGAAGAAGCAGGACACCTGGTTCATTGTGGACCCCAAGTCAGGGGAGAAGCAGACCACCCTCTCAACAGAGGCCTGGGATGGTCTGTGCCCATCCAGCCCCTTGCTCTACATCGGACGGACCCGTAAGCCAGTCCTGTGCCCCCATTGACCACCTGGTCCCAGGAACGGGGCTGGAGGTGACCTCGTGCCCTGCTCCTGTCCCCAGAGTACGTAATCACCATGTATGACACCAAGTCACGGGAGCTGCGCTGGAATGCCACCTTCTCCGAGTACTCGGCCCCACTCTGCGAGGAGTCCTACCACTACAGTGAGTGGGAGCTGCAGCAGCCACGGGAGCCGTGGGAGTCCTGGCACCCAGCTCCCCAGTGCCCACTCGCAGCAGGACTCTGGCTGTGCAGGGGCCTGGGGTGACAGTGCCAGGGCCAGCAGGTCTCAGCTCTGTCCTGGGGACAACAGGCAGCAGCCTATGGCTGGTGGCAGAACTGAGGGTGACCAGAGGAGACACAGCCCAAATGCTGCATCCCTGATCCCTCTTGCTCTCTTCAGAAATGGCACACTTGGCCTCAAGCGGGGACGGGCTGGTGGTGACCCTGGACAAGGAGAGTGGGGAGGTCCTGTGGGCGCAGAACTACGGCTCACCTGTGGTCGGCATCTACCTGTGGCACCAGGACAGCCTGCGCCGCCTCCCCCACCTCAACCTGGCCATGGAGACCCTGCGCTATCTGACATTCCAGTCACAGGACATCCATGTCCTCAAGTGGAGCTACCAGTCTGTCAAGGACTTCGCCGCCACCAAGACCCAGCTGCTGTATGTGGTTCCAGAGTGGTGGCAGCCGGTGGCATTCATGTTCTCCATGCTCGGCCACCCTGACCTGTGATGGATGGAAGGTGATGCTTGTCCTTGCCCTGCAGGCCGGCGCTCTATGTGGGAAAGCACGCGACCAGTTTCTACGCCATGACCTCGCTGGTGCACGACAGTGTGGCACTGGTGGTGAGTGTCCCCACTGCCCTCCCTGGGGCTGCGCCGCAGGCGCGTCCGGCCGCGGGTGCCCCACGAGCTGCCACATCCCCAGCCCCAGGGCATCACGCTGGCCAGGATCGACGGCCCCACCACAGACGATGTGACCATGAGGGAGTCCGGGGAGTGCGAGATCATGCCCAGCACCAATGTCAAGTACCCGCAGGGCAGCATCACCTCACTTCACAACCAGTGGCTCCTCATAGGTGCGGACCTGTGGTAGGCATGGGCTTCCCCACATTCTGGCTCCCAGATGGTGCCCGGTGCCTGGCAGGGAACAACCTGAGCTGCTGCTGTGCTTTAGGGGCACAGCCTGACCTGCTCTGCCCAGTGGGATGAATGGGATTAAGGCTGAGTCACCTCAGGCTGCAGTGACTCTGACTTGGGAACTCGTTTCAGCCCATCCTTGTCCCCTCCCCAGGAGTGACTGCCAAGCACCCCATGCCAGAGTGGGCAGGGACCCTTTGAAGCAGGGCTCACAGTTACCCATGCTGGAGGTCCTATGAGAAGCAATCCCTGCTTCTCCAGGAGAGCCAGGGCTGCTGGCAAGGGTTGGATGCTGAAAGCCAGAAGTGAACTGAGGGTTGTCTCTGTTCCCTTCCTGCCACAGGGCACCATGAGCTACCTCCCGTGGTCCACACCACGATGCTGCGAGCCTTCCCAGAGAACCTGAGGAAGACCACGGAAACCATCATTCCCAGGGCTCCTCCCACCAGGACCATGTTCGATGATGTGGGTGCTGAAGGGTGCTGGGTCACTGAAGGGTCTAGCCTGCTTGGGGTGGGCAATGGGACTCCAGCGTGGGATAGGACAGGAAGGAAGTCCCAAAGCCAAGTGCCCTGCAGTCTATCCCTCTTGTGTCACCCAGCCCTGGGTGTGTGTTGCAGTTCCTGGCCCTGAGCAGCCCGGAGGAGCCAGCTGTCCGCAGTGAGGGGCAGCTCCAGCCAGACACCACGCTGGGGGAGCAGGTGGAAGTGTATCCCGAGTCCGGCACCTGGGACCTGGTGATGGCCAGTGTTGGCACAGCTCTGCTGGGTGGGGGAATCCTGCTCCTCCTGCTCGCAGTGAGTGGTGGTGGGGAGGGCGAGGGACAGCGACTCCACTGCCCCAGCGTGGCTCCAGGCATGGAGCTGAGTATTCCCATGGTTTGTGTTCCAGAAGCTGCAGCGGCAGCACGTGGCACAGCAGCAGCAGCTGGAGGAGCAGATACAGCTGCTGCAGCAGCAGCAGGAGATGCAGCACCCTGGCCAAGTGTCCAGGGAGGGCGTCCCTGAGGAGCCCAGGGAGCTGGAGCTGAGCCAGGGAAGTGCATCAGAGCTCTCGCAGAGCTCCAGCCCCTCAGCCCACCCAAAGGACCCGGCTAATGGGACGGTCAGCCGAGAGCCAGCTGTCCCAGGGGCTGCTGAAGGTGGGTGCAGGGGGAATGGGCAGGTTGTGGGGGCTTCTGTCCAGAGATGCTGGCACCCAGAGCCGGTGCAGGGATGCCTGCAGATGAGAGGGCTACAACCCGTCTGGGAGGGGAGGAGGTGCCAGATCTGCTGCTGGATAAGCATGGGCTACAAAAGAGTAGGGCCCAAGAAGTGGCCAGATGAATAAAGAAACAGGTGTCCTCCATACAGAACTAATGCTTGGGGGCTGGTAGATGGCTCTCTTCTCTCCCTTGCAGATGCAGAACCAGACCTGGTTGTAGTTGGAAAAGTTTCTTTTAACCCCAAGGATGTGCTGGGCCATGGAGCTGGAGGAACCTTTGTCTTCAGGTGGGTGACACTGGGTGCCTGCCCCCACTCTGCTCGCATTCTCCCTGGGAGCCACAGAGATAGCAACAAGGCAGCTTTTGCACAGGGTGGTGGCCGCTGGTTCAGGGACTTTTGAGAACAACTCACCACCTTCACCTTCTTCTGGTCCTCATTACATCCATCCTGGAGCTGAGCTCGTGGCCCTCATTAACCAGGCACTGGGTACACAGGGCAGGTCCCACTTGCACCCCCTCCCTGCCTGCCTGCACCTGGTCTGGCCCCTCGCATGGTTCGTGGGCCCTGGCTGAGCCCCTTTTCCGTCACTGAACACAGTAAAAAGTGAGGGATGTCATTTTCCTACAAAATTGAGACCCTCCAGTTCCCTGCTTACACTGGGGAAGATCTCTTCCTGTCGGTGATGTGACAAGGCTTTGGGAGTCACGGCAGAGTGACCCGTGCTGAGGACCCTGTGGGTGAGCTCCAGCACGGCTGGGCCATGGCTCACACGGACACACCGGGGGCTCTGCACAGGGGGCAGTTTGAGGGCCGGAATGTGGCCGTGAAGCGTCTCCTGCCTGAGTGTGTCCACCTGCTTGACCGCGAGGTCCAGCTGCTCCGGGAGTCGGACGAGCACCCCCACGTCGTCCGCTACTTCTGCACGGAGAAGGACCGGCAGTTCCACTATATCGCCATCGAGCTCTGCTCTGCCACACTGCAGGAGGTGAGCCCTGGGCACAGGCTGCTGCCCTGGCCGACTAGGAGCCTTGGAAATACAAGCCTTGGGCACCAACAGCCTCTGTAGGGGCTGTTCTCCACCACCCACCATCACCCTGGGGTGGGGTGTCTCTCCAGCCAGCTCGCCTTTGCCCAGTAAATCAGGCTTAGTTCCTCCCTCTCTCCTTTGTGGTTCCAGTACGTGGAGAGCCCCAGCTTCGACCGCCATGGGCTGGACCCGGTGTCCCTGCTGCGTCAGACCATGTCCGGGCTGGCCCACCTGCACTCCCTCAGCATCGGTAAGGGCCAGCAGTCCCCTCTCCATCCTCTCCTCAGCAGATGCTGTGGGGTTTGGGCAGTAGCAGTGGGGGTCAGCAGCACATGGGGCTATGGCAGAGCCCTGTTTGCTCCAGCCCTGCCAGGTGACAGCACACACTCTCACTTCCAGTCCACCGTGACCTGAAGCCATGTAACATCCTCATCTCTGTCCCAAACTGCCACGGGCAGATCCGCGCTGTCATCTCCGACTTCGGCCTCTGCAAGAAGCTTCAGGGGGGACGACAGAGCTTCAGCCTCCGCTCTGGAATCCCTGGCACTGAGGGCTGGATTGCGCCCGAGGTGCTGCAGGAGGCTCCGAAGGAGAACCCTGTCAGTGAGCCGTGGCCACTCTCGCCCTGGGTGCTCCTTGGGCCCATCGTGGCAGTGTCCCCCACACTGGCAGTGGCCTCAGGTCACACTACTGGGGTTCACAATTAAGATGACAGCTCCATGAGCCCAAGCCAGCCCAGATACAGACACTGTGCTTCTTGCCAGGGCTGCCCCCATGCCCCTGCCCTTGGGGGACAGTGCCCAACTGTGTTCAGCACGTGTCTCATCAGGCTCCAGTCCTCAGTAATTTGAGGTGGGGAGGTTGGAGGGGCTGTGGGTTGCTGCCAAGGTTACACTTCTCCTCTCTTCAGAATTGGGAATCTCATTCCCACTGGAAGCAGCTGCTGTAGTGATCCCTGGCAGGACACGTGCTTGGGCTCATGCTGGTGTCCGTTTGCCTGCTGCTGGGACACCAGCAGCCCCTACATGTCCATTGGGCTGTGGAGTCCTGAATTCTGGCTGTGCCTCTGGAAATCCCTTCTCTGATAGGGACCTGGGCTGATGGGGCTCCCCTGAGCGCAGGTAGCAGAGCAGGAGCCCCATGCAACGCATTTTCCAGCAGCTCTGCAGCCAACGACCACATAAAAGGATAGAAAAGTGGGAGGTAAAGCTTTCCTCGCCCTTTGCCTGAGAGTCCCATGTACCCCGGGTTTTTCAGACCAGTGCCGTGGACATCTTCTCAGCCGGGTGCGTCTTCTACTACGTGGTGTCGGGGGGCCAGCACCCCTTTGGGGACAGCCTGCGGCGCCAGGCCAACATCCTGGCAGGCTCCTATCAGCTGAGCTGCCTGCAGGAGGAGGCTCATGGTGAGACCCTTCTCCAGTGGCACAACACCACGGGGAAGCTCCGGGCTGAGGGGCAGCTCCTGGTCCTGGTGCAAGGGTGAGTTGTCTGCTGGTTTGTTTCACCCCCAGACAAACTTGTTGCGAGGGAGCTGATTGTGTCGATGATCAGCTCTGAGCCCCAGCGCCGGCCCTCAGCCCCTGTGGTCCTTGTGCATCCCTTTTTCTGGAGTCAGGAGAAGCAGCTGCAGTTCTTCCAGGTGAGCCTGTGCTGTCCCACTGGCACTGAATGCAGGTGTGCACTGAAAAATGTACTGGAAACTGCTGTGTTTAAGTCAACATGCTCATTGTTAGCTACTCTTAGAAGGGGTAAGGGGTCCCTGGGTCTCTGTCCCACCTCATGCAGAGCATGAGCAGTGCCATACCCACCCTGTCCCCGCTCTTGGGCACATAGGATGTCAGTGACCGTGTGGAGAAGGAGCCAGCCGAGGGGCCCATTGTCTCGGCCCTGGAATCGGGAGGACGGGCAGTGGTGAGGACCAACTGGAGGATGCACATCTCCCTCCCACTGCAAATGGGTGAGCACAGAGGGCCCAGGCTCATTGTTGGGTCCAGTGAAGCAGGTGGGGCTCCAAAGGCTGCTGCTTTTACTGGCACTTGCTTGTGCCAAGGAGCTGAAAAGCAGGGCAGGTAAAGGTGGCAGCCCTTCCTTGGGACGCCACAGTGGAGCAGAGCTGGGGCTTGCACCACAGGGGCATGGCAGCCCCTCACCCCAGCTGTGTCCCACCTCACTCGGTGTCTCTCCTGCTGTCCCCAGACCTGAGAAAGTTCCGCACCTACAAGGGTGGGTCGGTGCGTGACCTGCTGCGGGCCATGAGGAACAAGGTACAGCCACCCAGCTCCCCCGTGGCCCTGCCACCTCCACTGTCCCCGCTCTCTCTCACCTCACCCTCTCTCCTGCAGAAGCACCACTACCACGAGCTGCCTGCTGATGTCCGGGTGGCCCTGGGCTCTGTCCCCGAGGGCTTTGTGCAGTACTTCACCTCCCGCTTCCCCCGGCTGCTGCTGCACACACACGGGGCCATGCGGGTCTGTGCCCACGAGCGCATCTTCCACCCCTACTACTGCCAGGGGCTGAGGGGTGACGGTGCCTGAGCGGGGACCGGACAGGCAGGCAGGCACCGCGGCTGCTGCAGCCGTTCCTCCCACCCGCCCTTCCCCGTGTCCTGCTGCCAGGCCAGGTGGGTGCCCAGCAGGCACGGGGTTCCGGGAGTACAGGGCGGCAGAGACGGGCAGAGGGCAGCACCATGCTCTCACTTGGGGGTTCCTGAGGGACCCTCTGGGCACCCACCTTTGCAAACACTCTTGATCAGACTCAGGTGTGAAGGCATTTGGGTCAGAAAACAAAGACATCTCTGGGGTGGACACAGTGCTTGGAGAAGAAAGAGGAAAACACATATTGTGTTTTCCCAAGGACAGCCACAGCAAGGCTATGGCACAGTGATGCCCTCAAGCTGGCATCGGTCCCAGGGGGTCACTCACCAGGGACAGGAAGCTTTGCCCCATGTGTTCTCTCCTGTACCAGGGGTCTGGGGACACAGCTCCTTGAGCTGTGACCAGAACCAGGCCCCAGTCTTGACACCAGAGCTGACCCCTCAGCCCCAGCGAGGTCTGTGCTCAGCCAGGCCAGGCTGAGCAGCCACCCTGCATCTGGGACCTGCCTGTGGCATCTAGGCTCTGAGGGCACAGTCCCCACAATGAAGGTGTGAATCTCAGCTGGGCTGAGAACAAGGGTTTCTCCCTTAGGGTCCCCAGCAGCCTGTACCTCTGCCAGGCTTGAGCCCCTGGCACAGCAGTCCAGGAACAGGTGTCTCTGGGCACAAAGGAGGGAATTTCTTTCCTCTGGGATCCTGCCCTCAAAGACAGGCCTATGCCTGCAGCTCCTCCAGCCTCACCTGCCTCCAGCACCGGCTGGGCCCATGGGCACAGAGAGCCCCACAGCAAAGTTTATGTGGAACAGCAATAATTTTTGTACAGTCTGATTCCTGTGTGTACTGGGGTGTGGGATTTTGTTACACAGGTAACAAGGTTTGTACCAGGTTTCTTTGCAGAATATCTTTATACAAAATGTTATAAAAAAATAAAAACTAAAAAGCTTGTCTTGCTTAAAAAGAAATTGGCCTAACAGCATCCAGAGTTACTGGCAGGGAGCAGTGGTGGGAGAACAACAGAGGCAGGTCACTGAGCTCCTGCATGGTTCTGCTAGTCCTTTAGCCATAATTCGTCATGGAGCCAAGTGAGAGACAAGCCCAGCCTAGGGCTGTCACTGAGGGTAAGAGAATGCCTCATTCACAGGGAAAGCCAGAGGTGCTGCTCCCTCCCTCAGCAAGGCAAAGGGGAGTGAAACAGGCTGGATACTGTGTCAAAAAATCTTTATTCAAGTTATGTAATATACAAAAGCTGAGGTTTCATGTAGTTTCAGTATTAAAAGGCCAATTGCTCAGTCTCACCCCAGACTTGTTCAATACCTTACCTGAGCTTTAAGGAGAGGAAATGAAGCCCAGAGCATGGGCACAGCCATGTACAGACACCGCGTGTGACAGCTCTGCTCTCTCAAGAGCAGGCCCAGGCACCTCAACCGAGAGGGCTGGTTTGGAACTGGGCTTTTGGAAATTAGAAAAACAGACTAGGTAGGGAATTAAAAAATAGACTTTGTTAGGAGCGGGAAGCAAGAAACCTTTGGGCACCAGTCAGAGTGAACAACACCATTCCCACAGCAGCAGGGGCTTCCTTGTGGCAATGAGCCCATACCCAGGAGTGGGAACCCAGCTGGGCCATGGGAGGGAAGCTCCCAGACTTCTCCCTCTGCAGCTGGGCAGTTTGGCACAGATGTTGAGTCCAGCAAGAACAAGGTCTAAGCAGAAGATTTCATGCGGCCTGAGCCAGACTTGGAGCTGAGGAGCTTCTCCACCATGGTGCGGGCGTAGCGGAGGCGGCTGGCCAGCTCCCGGCAGCAGCCGTGCTCCTCGATGAGGCTCAGCTTGTACGTGCGGAAGTCCCGTTTCTCATCTATGTATGTTACAGCAGCCATGAGAGGGCACAGGATGACCTTGGTGTGGTCCTGGGGGGAGAGAACACAGAGTCACTGAGCACTGTGCTCCTTGGGGCGGCATTTCCTCTGGGTGAGCCATCCCGGCAGCACCTGGAGCGTGGTGACAAGGTCCCTCTGCAGAATTCCTTCAGAGTGCAGCAAAGGGCAATAGCCAGGTCAACACAGCTGCGGCAGCCAACCTGCTGCTCATCCCTTCCTGCCACCTTCCAAGCAGCACCACGTGCAGCCAGGGCCACAGCCCTGGAAAGAGCCTCACCTGGAAGAAGTTGATCTGCACAGTGCCGTTGCTAAGGTGCAGGATGATGGCACTGCGGGTCCGGAACCAGGTGCACAGGTAGGGCAATCGGGCCAGCTCGTCCCCTTCCCGTGGCGTGATGTTCGCCCCCGCCTTCAGCAAGTGCTCACTCATGTAATTCCGGAAGTACTTCAGTAGTGTTATCTGTAGATAGGACGGGCTGTGAGGGGCTGAGGGTGACCCCAGGCATGGGGTGGGAGCACAGGGACTGCCATCACAGTCCCAGAGCCTCCTTACTTCTTTCAGAGCTTGAGGTGTCACTGCAAAAGTTTTTGGAAATCCTCAAAGTTAACTCTGACTGTGACACATCAGACTCGCTTTGCTGAACACTGTGGTATGTGCAAGTCACATGAGCACTTAAATTTCTGTAAAACTGCTCATAAATGAGCCTCAGCAGTGAGACCTGTTAGTGTCTGTCCATTGGGACCATGTGTCACCAGCTAGAGGAAGCCTGCAGAGTGCCAGTGACCTCCAATTATAAATGTTTTTCCTTGGAACCCACCCTGCCACCAAAGCCCAAAGCTGGTGGGAGTCTCACCACTCCCAGCAAGGGCTCCTGCCCGTAGGACTGACCTTCTTGTTGAGGGCAGAGGGGTAGGACCTCACAGTGAAGTAGGACTCTGTGTTGTTCTGCTCAATGTACTGCAGGTTGTCCCCATCGTTGTACATGATGAGACGAGTGGAGTCATTGAAGAGAACCCCAACGCTGTTATCACAGAGCTGGTAACCTGTCCAGAAGGGACCCCATGAGGCCTCCAATCTCAGGGGACCACCAGCGGTGGGAAGTACCAAGGCAGCTGGTTTATCACCCAGGGATTCCCTAACAGCCACCCCACCAAGTCCCTGCCAGGTCTCCTCTTTGGGGAGGTCTGGGTGGCACTTTTCCACCTCTGGATTTGTCATCTCCCTTATTGCATCACCTGCTGCAGAAACAGCCCCTGCTGCCACCATGGGTCCCTGTGCAGGCTGAGGAGAGCTTGGTCACCTCGTGCACAGGTAGCCATTGTCCACCTCAAAGTGGCCAGGGCTGATGGTCAGTGACCACTGCTCTGGATTCCCAGGGTATTTGGTAAGATTCCTGGCAGTGGTCTTGTACACACAAACAGGTGATCTAGACCTAGGAAATGCCCAAATCCAGGCTTCTCCCAGCCCCTTCAGACACCAGGAAATCCTGAAGCATTGCCGCCCATAGTATTTACCAAGTCCATATTTATCCGAGTAGTCCACCCATTTGCTAACCCAGAAGATGGGAATGCAGGCTGGGTCCTCAGCTTCTTCTGCAGGAAGAAAGTAGCTTGTTAGGCGACATTTCCCACAACCTGTGCACCCCACAAGGCCCACGCGCTGCCCCAGGCTCACCTTGCCTCACTGCTACTCTCTCGGAGGGCTTGGCTGCGTTGACTGCAGTCAGCTGCTGCAACATGTCAGCCAAGTGGCAACTGACAGCATCGCCCAGCTCCCGCAGCCCCGCCGCCTCCTCCTTGTCCAGCAAGTTCTCCTGTGCAGGGCTGTCTACTCCTGGGCCAGAGAGAGAAGAGTGTGGAAGTGTGACCAGGGAGAGGCTTCCAAAGGCACTAGACTCACACCCTACCCCAGGTATAGGCACCACCTTACACACAGAAGGAATCAGGTTGGAAGGGACTATGGTGGGGCATGTGGTCCCACTTTCCTGCTCCAGCAGGGTAATTCCAGAGCACAGGGTACAGGACATGTCCAGGGGATTCTGGAATATCTCCAGTGAGGTAAACTCCAAACACCCTCTCTAGGCAATCTGTCCAGTGCTTGGGCACTGCACAGGAAAGAAGGTCTTCCTCATGTTCTGGTGGAACTTCCCAAGCATCAGTTTGGGCCCATCACAGGGCTGAAGTGAATGCAGTGCTTCCTCCCTGCTTTGGTCCCATAGCAAGGAGAGCCCCCTCACCCACCAAATGCTCTGAGTTTCCATAAGGATCAGGAGATGATGTGAGGGAGGCGCAGGCAGGCTCTCTCCAGCACTGCAGCCCAGCCTCACCTGGGCACCCACACCCACCTTTGTTGAGTGCGGTCAGTGGCTTCCGCCCGCCCAGCTCTATCGCGCTGGGAGCCAGGGAGAAGCGGGGTGCCATGGTGAGGCAGCTGGTGGGCAGGCGGCCAGGCAGGTACCCCGAGGTGAAGAACTCATCATTCAGCAGCTCGTCAATGGTCGGGCGTGTGCCAGGGTCAGACCTCAGCATCTTCTGGATGAGGCTCGCAGCCACAGGGTTGATGTGCTGCAGGACACATGGAGTTTAGAGATGCGTCAGGGGACAATGTGCATTAGTGACAAACCAACAGGATTTACAACCCAGGGAAGCTCCAATTGGAGCAGAGCTCCAGTGCTGCATCAGGAAAGCAGGACACAAGCCTGGGGAAGCAGAACTGGGGAGCACAGAGAACTGGCTCCTAACCTGAGGTCAGCTGACTTGAGCAAGACCAACTCATCAACAGTGGGATGAGCTGGGCGCCTGGCCCAGACATCTTGGACTTGCTCGGGTCCATTCAGCCCCACATGCCAACAGCCCAGCTCAGATTTTTGCTGGATCAGGGGACAGGGAGCTGCTGGCTCCCCACAAGGCTCACTCCACTCTGGCCTGAACCAGCCCCTCCCAGCACTGACAGCCCCTGCCCTGTTATGTGACAGCCCACGGAGTGCCAGACACAGAGGCTGCCGCAGGAGGCTGACCAAGCACTGCTGTGAACCAAACAGATCCTCCAAGGGAAGCATCATACCTTGGGAATGGTATACTCGTTCTTCTTGATCCGGATGTATGTATCCTTTAGACAAGAAGTCTCAAAAGGCGGTTTCCCCACCAGAAGAGTGTACCTGGGCATTCCCAGACAAAAGGGTGTCAGTTTTGCAAAAGAGACTCAGATTGTGTTGAGAAGCAACTCTGTTCTAAGCACACCCAAGCGCTTTCCTGGCAGAGGGAACACCCTTAGCATTAGACAGACTGGTAGCTATGTGTACTGTGCCTGGCTCCTGTCCCCTGGAAAGGGAAGCTGGGATCTAGCACCCTGCAGGGAAAGTTTCAGTTAGTGAAGGTCAGGAGCTGCCTGGAAGCAGGACTCAGCCAGGACCTGTGGGGACAGTGACCTGGAGCTTTGGCTCACACTGAAGCTCAGAGGGGTTGAGGAGACCAGAACCACAGAGATTGCCCATCCCCATGGCCTCTGAAAGGAGATTTAACTCACATGATGCAGCCAATGGACCAGATGTCCACCTCGAAGCTGTGCCCCTTCTTGCCCAGCACCTCAGGGGCAATGTAGTTGGGGGTCCCACAAAGGGTCTTCTTGCGCTCTCCATCGTACTCTACCTTGGTGGCCAGGCCAAAGTCACCTGGAGGGACAGGGAGACAAGATATGACGCAGATGCCCTGGCTGGCTGGTCCCTGGGCTGGGGTCCCTGCCACTTACCGATCTTCACCTCCATGTCATCGCTGAGGAAGAGGTTGCCCAGCTTGAGGTCGCGGTGGATAACGCGGTGGCTGTGCAGGTACTGGCAGCCCAAGATGGTCTGGCGCAAGTAGTACCGCACCTCGGGCTCGCTCAGCGCCTTCCGCCGCTTGTGCAGCTCCAGCAGCGACTGCGGGGGACAGTCGGTCAGTACAGGGGCGGGGGTGCGGGACGCGGGGAAGGGGACAGTCAGAACCCGGGGGACACAGACACCCNNGCCGGGGGGCCACAGCCCCCCGCCCCCCCGCCCCTCACCCTGCGGCGGCAGAGCTCCAGCACGACGTAGACAAAGTCGTCGTCCTCGAAGAAGCCCTGGAAGCCGACGACGTGGCGGTGGGAGAGGCTGCGGTGGATGGCGATCTCCATGGACATCTTCTCCTTCTGGTGCGGCTTCACTAGCAGCGACTTGGGCACCACCTTGCCCGCGAACACCTCCCGGCTCTCGGTCTCGGCCAGCTCGTAGCACCGCGCGAAGCCGCCCTTGCCCAGGAACCGCCCGCGTACGAAGCTGCGCCGGGTGCGCGGGTCCACGAGCACCTTCGGCACCTCCTTCCCCGCCGCCGCCGCCGCCCG
>VZTJ01006727.1:596211-601211 GCA_013397795.1 Orthonyx spaldingii
GTGGCTGTTCCGTGCTGCGCTGTGCTGTGGCCGTGCTGTGGTCGTGCTGTAGCCATGCCGTGCCGTGGCCATGCCGTGCCGTGCTGTGCCACCAGCCCGGGCGACTCTGTGGCCTCGAAGGCGGCGGGTGCTGCTCCTGCGGGAGCCCCGGCCAGGCGCTGGTGGAGAGCGGGGTCCGCAGGGCTCGTGGTGACCCTCGTTCCGGTACCGGCCCCACCCGGACGGTGGCCGCCTGCCGCGGCGCCTGCTGACCCACCCATTCTCCCCGGAGAGGGGCCCCCACGGGCCCCGGAGCCCTGCCCGGAGTACTGTTCGGGCGCTGGCATCGTGGCCTGCCCGCGGTCCCGCCGGTGCCGGTGTTAGCCCGTGGCGGCTGTGCCGGAGGATGGTCGGGTTCGGGGTGAACCGGGGGCTCCCAGCACAGGCAGGGTGAGGTGGTGGGGCAGGACTCGGCACCGTTCGTTGGGACCAGGGCAGGTGGTTCCCAGCTGCGTTTAGGTTGTTTTGGAGCATCTCCTTCAGCAGAGCCGCCCACTGTTAACGGAAGGGAGAAACAGAGACCCGACCCTCATGGTGGCTCCGGGGGTCGGTGCCTGGTGTTGGTGCAGGATGCTCGATGCCCAGCACCGGTGCACGCCGCTCCCTCCCCTCTCTCCCAGTGCTCGTGGAATGCTGCGCGCGGCTCTGCCCCGCTCTGGGCAGCGGGACGGGCTCCGCTCCCAGCGCTGCCGGCCCCTGCGCCCACCTGGGCTCCGCGACGGGGGAGCGCTGCCAGACAGGTACTGCCGGGCCGAGACCGCCCCTCCCGCAGCCCTGTGTGGCACCATGTGCCAGCCACGTGCGCTGTGCCCCGCTGGGGCCCGGGGGCCTACTCAGGGTCCGCCCACTCTGCCTCTGCCCGCAGATGACCCGGAGCGAGGAGCGGGCACAGCGCGGCCGCTGACACCGGAGGCCGTGGGGCAGCTGCGGACAGAGGCTGAACTGCTGCCCTTCCCTGGGACCCCCGCCGGGATAGTCGAGCTCTCCAGCTCCCAGGAGAGCCCCAGAGCCCCCGGGCTCGGCAGGGAGGGGACACGGCCAGCGGTGCAGGGTGGTGCAACCACCGAGCCCCTGGGGCCTCTGGTCTCTGCAGGCAGCACTGAAGAGGCAGCTGCTGGCAGCGAGCAGCCATCCCCTGCCAGTCCGGGGGTGACCAGTGCGGGGCCCCCAGCTCCTGCGGAGGCAGACACAGATCCTACAACCACGTATCCCCTGGGCACTGGCCCTGTAGGACATGTGACAGTCAAAGGTGCCACAACCGCACAGGGGACACTTTCGCATTCACCACCCTCCGTGACAATGCCAGGCTCTGCCAGGGGACAGTGGAGATCCACCAGCACCCTGCTGGGGTGGAGGGCCCTTGGGACAGCCCTTGTGCAGAGCCAGAGTGCCACTCTCCTAGGTGACAGCAGCCCAGGGACCCGCCTGAGCACCGTGCTGGCCACTGACAGCTCAGCGCCAGGGACAACAGGGACACCACCCTTTGCTGGGGGGCTGCAGAGGCTGCTGACCCCCACAGGGACACGGCAGGGGACACACTGGGGGCTGCCAGGGCCAGGGCTGTCAGAAGGACAAGGTTTTGTCTCCCGCCCGGGGGAGGGTCCCCGCTCCACCGCTCTCCCCTCTGCACTGTCCCTGGGGCCTGGTGGGGGCCCTTGGGCCAGCACAGCCTGGCCAGCCGTGGGGACGGGCCCAGCCTTGCTGCCTGCCACACGCAGGGTCTCAGGTCTGGCCACCACCATGGCCAGCAGCCCAGGTGTGACATCTCCTGGCCAGGGAGGAGCCCTGGACCTGACCACGGGGGTCTTGGGCCCACCTGACAGGGGGGATCCCCCTGAGCCCAATCACATTCCCCTGAGCCCATCAGCCATCCCAGGGCAGCTCCCCATCCCCGTGGCCCCTGGCAGCACTGCTGTGGCACAGGGTGGGGTGACACCTGCCAGTCCTGGATCCCCCCACATCCACCTGTCCCCACAGTCTGCCCCAGCCAGCGTCTCTGCAGTGACCCCACTGTCGACCCCGCTGCCTTCTCCAGGGACTGGCTGGGGGGTCCTGGGATTCGGTCCCACTGTGGGGACCCCCCTGGGAGACCCCTCCCCAGGGCTGCCCCATTCCAGCTCGAGGGTGGGTCCTGCTGAGAGCCCTCCATCCCTGGGGGGGGCCCAGGAGGCAGTGGGCAGCCTGTCCCCCCCCCCAGCACCTGGGCCTCCCCAGCAGCCAGCTTTGTCCCAGCCTGCATCTTCCCAGCCTGCATCTTCCCTGGGACCAACCACTGCTATTGGCGTCACCGCCACCGGTGTCACTGCCACCATCACAACTGCCGCCAGCCCAGAATGGCTCGGGGACATGGGGAAGGTCACACCAGAGCCAGGTGCCGCTGTACTGCAGAGGGATGTGGTGGGGCTGGCAGGGGAGTCCCCAGCTCATGTGCCCACTGTGATGCCCGGGCCCCCGCAGCAGCCCACAGATTCCCACGGGACCCTGGGCCATGGTGGGGGCCCTGGGTCCCTCCCAGCTGCTGTGGACACAGACCTGGCCCAGCCATCGAGCAGCCCCGAAGGGAGGGCAGACACTGACACCCCGCAAGTGACACCGGCCGGGGTGGGCAGGGCCCCCCAGGTGTTCATCGTGGAAGATCAGCCCCCACTCCTGAGAGGTGGGTCTGAGTTTTCGGGATCCTCTGCTGGGGCACAGCAGGAGGGGGAGAGACCCTGGGAGCCACCAGCACGGGTGGTGGCCCATGGGGTGGAGTCATGACACGCTGATCGCCATCTCCTCCCGCAGCACCGCTCCTGCACATTCCCTGTGAGCTGGTGCTGGACATGGGATTCGTCCCGGCCCTGCAGGACCCCGGGTCTCACGAGCGCCAGGAGCTGCTGCACAGCTTCAACCAGACGGTGAGTGCGGGACGGGGCCGGGGCTGCGGGCCGGGGGCCATCGCGCTCAGCTCCCGCCACCCTGCGCAGGTCACTCCCCTCTTCGCGTCGGTGCCGGGCTTCCTGCGGCTGGAGGTGACAGGGATCAGGTGGGTGGTGGCACAGCCCCACAGCGCGTGACGCTCGCCGGCACGGGGGTGCAGGGACTGTCACAGCAGTGCCGGGGTGCAGCGCTGGGCGGGGGCCCGGCACCCCCGGACTCGCGGTGGTGTCCCCGCAGGGAGGGCAGCGTGGCGCTGCGCTACGACGCGCTGTTCGCGGCGGAGCAGGTGCCGGTGCCGGGGCTGGACGAGCTCCTCGAGGCCGCGCTGGGCTCTGCCAGTGCCCAGCCGGGGCTGGCGGTGGGCACGGCGCCCGTCCTGCGCCACGCGGTTCTGGGTGAGTGCGGGGCTGGGGCAGGGTGGGCACACCCTGGGCACGGAGGGTGGCACAGCTGGACCCCGTCCCTGCAGCGCGGCCACTGGACCCCTGCGCTGCGCTCTTCGCCTGCCCGTCCGGCTTCACCTGCACGTCCAGGGCGGATGGGAACGTGACCTGCACCTCCCTCTGCCACCGAGACTACTGCAAGAACCACGGCATCTGCACCCACGCCCGGGACCAGCAGCCCCGCTGCCAGTGAGTGTCCTGGGGACGGAGCGGGGTGGCGGTGCCGTCTCCCTGGCGCTGATGAAGCCCTCGGTGCAGGTGCCCCGTGGGCAGCGATTTCTGGTTCATGGGGCTGCGCTGTGACTACCGGGTGACACAGCAGAGCCTGCTGGGCATCGCGGCTGGGGTCCTGCTCAGCATCGTCCTCCTGGGCGCCGTCCTCGCCGCCATCGCCGTCCGCCGGTTCAAGGCGCTGCTGCTGGAGGCCAGGGCTGACCAGACCCGCAGCAGGTGGGGCATGGGGCCATGGGGCCTGGACTGGGGTCTGTGGGCGCCTGCACGGTGGGGACTCCTGCCCCTCCTGGGTGCTGGGGGCGAGGGGCAGCAGGGAAAGCCATGGTGAGGTCGCTGGGCTGGGGCTGAGCTCTGCCAAGGAAAACACTGTTGGTGGCTGATAATGGTGCCAAGGAAAACACTGCTGGTGGCTGATACCGGCCATGGGAGGTGCTGGGGTGGGACAGCACGTGTGGGGCCCAGGAGTGGCTGCTCCCAGAGCCACGGCAGTGCCCCCGGCCCGGTGGGGATCTGGGTGTGTGCGTGGTGCCAGGGGATGCTCCCAGCCAGAAAGGCCTGCGGGGGGCTCGGGGGCTGTACGGGGCCGTGGCTCACTGAAGGGCTGTGGACTGTGCTGCTGTGGACAGATGGGTGCTGCGGGGGGAGCGAGGCTCCAGCACAGCCCTGACAAAGCAGCTCATCTGGGAACGCAGCTCTGGCCCCATTGCCCGTTCCGTAATGTGCCGTGGGGATTGTTCCCGAGGAAACCACTGGAACAGCTGCAACCACCGCGGGGCTGCGGCCAGAGGCTGACCAGTCACAGGATCTGTCCCCACCCTGGGTGTGCGGCTGGGCCCTTCCCTGGACCCAGGAAATTTGGGCAGAAATCTGCAATCTGTGTTGTCAAGCAGTCACTGGGGTTGTTGTGCTCACATGCTTGTGTGTACAAGTGTGTACACGTGTGTGCCCTGTGAGTACACGTGTGTGTGTGAACACATGTGTGTGTACCTGTGTGTGTGTGTACCTGTGTGTGTGCACACATGAGCACGTGCCCATCCTGCCCTGCAGCTACCGGCGTTTCTGCCGCCTGGACGACGTCTCGGCCCAGTACTGGTCCCGCTCAGGGCTGCCCTCAGCCAGCTCGCTGGACAACCCGGCCTTCAGCAACTCGGAGGAGCTGCTGCACCTGCAGATTCTGGACAATGGGTGCTGCGGCTACCAGGAGGACTCGGCCGTTACTGATGGTGCCAAGCGGGGCCTGGCACCCTGCGCCCACCCACAATGCCGGCCCAGGTAGGGACCCTCTTCCCGGCTCGTGGAGTAGGGCCTGGCCTGGGGTTTTCTGGGGGGCCGTGGTGATACTGGGCAGGGGGGCTTTGGGGCACA
>VZTJ01006727.1:606211-674397 GCA_013397795.1 Orthonyx spaldingii
CGATCACTCTTGCTGCAACCATTACCTTGCTGCAAAGAAAACCTGCTAAACTAGGGTAAAATCAAAATAGCTGCTTTGAAATCATTGAAGTTACCACGCTGATGAGACCTCAGCACCACGTTTATTAACATCTGGGATCCCCCTGGAGTGTGTGGAGGGGAAGGAACCAGAGCAATACAAGCAGACATCACCTGAAGTGCTTTGTGCTGTACTGCTGAGGGAAACATTGTAGTTGGAGGCACGAATGGATGACCAGGCACTAGTTGAAGGCAGCGTGGTGTTCAAAGATGAGGATGACCCTGCAACAAAGACGGGAGTCAGACACAGCACAGCAGGTCATAAATGCAGTAGGATTAACAGGCTTGGCTTGTGCTCCAGCCTGACCACATCTGCACACTCAGGGGAGGGACATGCACCTCTCAGCCTCCATCCTCAACCCACGGGCACACGGTGGCAGCAGGAGCACCCGGAGAGCAGGCCCTGCACTCCTGCATGGCTGGGCTGCCAAGGCTCTGCTGCTCCCAAACAGCCGGGTGTGCACAGCTGACATCAGGATGAGAGCACAGCCCACATTCCTGGGACAGCTCCTGCACTGCATCAGCAGCGCTGCTGAGCCAAGCATGAGCTCAGCAGCCGCGACAGGCACAACACGAGGGACAAACCAGGGGAGGGACGAGCAGCAAACACATCCCAAATCCACAACACGAGGGACAAACCAGGGGAGGGGCGAGCAGCAAACACATCCCAAATCCACAACACGAGGGACAAACCCGGAGAGGAGCAAGCAGCAAACACATCCGAAACCCACAAGACAAGGGACAACCATGAGGGGAGCAAGGAGCAGACACAAGGGACAAACCATGAGGGGAGCAAGCAGTAAACATCTCCACGACAGCAGTGTCTGTGTGGCTGAGGGAAGGCTACACACAATTCCCAGCAAGCTGAGCATACCACTGTTCCTGTCCCTGAGGTGGTCAACTTCCCGCACAGTATTAATTGAGAGATTGTTTATGACACTGCCAGGAGTGACGTAAGGGTCAGTTTCGGGGTCGATGTTTGGATAACCTTTCCATGGCTCACCAGGGCGAAACTCTAGGAATACAGATGCAGGAAAGAAGCTTATTTTGACTATATTTTTAAAAAGGAAACAGCTGTCTAAACAATACATCTTCTAATGACTGAAAATCCAAAACCTTTTAAGCATTTAATTTACTTGATATAGCTTTCACTTTATTCATTTAATTTCTGGCTTCTCTGGCAGATACACTTCTTTATGTACAATAAAACTCCCGTTCTCCATTTCCATCTGCTAAGAACACCCTCGGTGCTCTTTTGTAGGCTGGTTCCTGCCCCCTCCACATGCAACACTCCAGGAACCCAGGACAAACCCAGTGGAGCCGCCCGAGGCACAGGGTGGGGAGGGAGGGCAGGGGCTGTACCTGGGGGCCAATTAACACTGCTAGAGCCATTAGGCGATTTGGCACGGGGCCAGCCATCCCCAATGGATCCGGGAGGACTGGCTGGCGAATTACTGCTGTTCATAAAGTCATAAGGAACAAACGGAGAATCTTCCAGCCTAAAACCACTTGAAATAGCACCTGATGAAAAAAAAAAAAGGTAGTTAAATATTTTTCATGGCTGGTTTTTATATCCCTACATAAATATATATAAAATCATGCCCTTGTAAATCATTCATGAAATATATAGGAGCACACTGGCCTCTTGTGATGCCAAGTTATATTGGAGATCATACAGGAGTGTATAACTCAAAATGAAATGTGTCTGAGTAATTCAGGAGAAAACTATATGAATAATCTCCCATGAAATCCCTTCACCGAAACAGTACATATATTCAAAGTAATATGTATTCAACTGAAGTAAAGTATTAATTCCAGAGGGTAAGAGCATTCCGTGGGACCCCACTTGACTAACGGGGTTCTGTGGTGGGAGGGCTCAGGAAAGAAACAGCTACAACATGTGAAGGATCTTTAGCTACTGCAAAGCTCTGTAGACTCTGTGCCTATTCTTGGGAGGCAAAAAAACCCCTATCATTTAAAAAATCCCTGGAGACAGAGCAAGGAATGGTGTAAAAGTTATCAGACAGCACAGCCAGTTCTGCTACAGTTGTGAGAGAACCAGGGATTCCATGTGATATGAAAATTCCTAGCTCTGGTTAGAAAACATCACCTACAGCTAAAACAACACCACCACCACTGCCTGCGGCAACAGTGGGATGGGTTCAGCAGGGCAGCTGCAGGGAACGGCCACTGCAGGCTATGGCAGCAGAGGCAGCTCAGAGCAGCAGAGCAGCTGATGCACCTAAAAATACCCCGACAATCTGAGACTGAACAGTAACGGGAGACTGGGGACATTTATAACTATCTTTAGACACAGAATCTTGGGCTGTAGACTCAAATCTTAACTGGATGAGATTTCAAGCAACTGAAACAGTTGAAATGTTGTATGAATCTGGATTACTGGAATGAAACGTGAAGCAACCAAGTTCACATCCTCTAAAACTAAGGACAGCAACGTTACCAAGTCTAGCTCTTCTAAGCTCTCCCCAATTTTAGAATGCAAACACAGACATTCATAATCAAAACCTGTCAGTAAAAATGTAAGCCATGCCCAGAATGAGGTAAATCCCCCAAAATCACCTTAGGACAGCAGGGTGGTGGGAGAGAAAACTTGAAAACCAAGCTCTTAGCTTAAAAGTATATGAAGCATTCCACTGGAGATTAAGGTAAAGCTAGTAGCAACAGTCACACTTACAGAAAGGTCTGGTTAAAAAAGGAATTCTGTACAGTGTTTCTACTAATCTCATCACAAGATCATTCATTCTGTGAGCACAGTCAGCAAAGCTGTGGCTGCTGTGGTAGACAAGCAGCAAGTTGGCACAGACAACACAATACAAAGTGTGACAGCTACAGCAGACAGGAGTTATAACCACAGCCCAAACACTGCAAACCTGCACCTGACACCCAGAACCTCACAGGCTGATGTACCACACCAAGTGCTGCTCAAGGCCATGCTGAACATACCATGTTTGCTGGAGTTTTGATCTAGGGATGTGTTCACAGAAATGCTGTCGACTGTAGTCCATTTCCTCAGCCGAGATTGTGGCTCTTTAATACTGCTCATATCCAGGTTTACATTCAAGTTTGAATTCATTCCTGAAAGCACACACAGCTTATAAGATACAGACTAAACTTCTCCTGCTCATCACCACTGCTGCCCCAGAAAGCACTGAAGAGCACATTACCATGGCTATGTCATGCTTCCAAGTCTCTGGTTCTGAGGAACATTCTAGCACTTAAACCAGGGAACTCTCTGCACACAGAAGCTAAGCTGAGCAATGCAAAGCACTCCCAAGTTCTCAGCTCATGTCCTCATGCAAAAATGTCAGTGGAAGAAGACATTAGCAAGTTAAGAGAAACTAAAATGTAAATACCTACAATATGGGGCAAACAGAACTTGCCTCGACCTCCTGTAGCTGTGGTCTGTACTTCCAAATGCTTCTCTACCAGAGAATCAAGACAATGCCAATCCAAATCGACTCAAATACCTGGGAGAACCAACTCTTCCGAGCTTGGACAACGTGTCCACATTTTTGACCTTGGCATGTCTGCTCCCTTTCCAAGTCTGTAAGAATCCTGAACTCACAACTCTACCTGGGTACTTTTCCAGCCCTTCAGATCTATTTACTTCTTCTCTGAAAACAAACCACTACACCTGTTTAACTTGAGGCCAGAGACATACAGGGAACTTCTCAAATGTCTCCGAGAGACACTTTCCTTCAGCACTGGAAACAAGGGCTTCCTCTTGCTCCTAAGTGGACATTTGTGGCCATAAAGAAATTTGTTTATTTTTTGAGGGATTTTTATTTGTTTTTCTTGAAGGCATGAGCAAGAGTTGGTGCCAGAAAAGCTTCCCCTCAAAAAGCCTCACAAAAAGTGCTTGGAACAGGATGGAGTTTTAAGAAATATAACAACTATCAACAGCTCAAACAGAAAAGAGGGAAAGATCAACTGATCCTGTTTCTGACACCTCCCTCTGGCATTTTGCTGTTGTCAGAGCAGTAACTCTGCACCACAGTAACTCTCCTTCCACCTTTGGAGAAGCTGCAGAGGCCAGACCTCTGAAAGAAGGGTTAGAAAGACCCCAAGCTGGCAGAGGGGCACATCTGTTACCAGGCCAATGCCAGCCCCCAGCAGGCACAGCTCTGTCACGGCTCTGTATGGGAGACGTGTGGGCTGAGTGATGGACACCAGACCCTGGACATAATCCATAATTTAAACACTCTTCCCAGATGTAATTTTTCATATTCTACTGTGGAAGACTTTATATTGTTCAGTTATACTCACTATTTGCCAGATAAAGGTTGTTTTTATTATTAGAAATACTTAATTCTATAATGAACTGGGATGTGACTGCAGAACTGGTCAGGGAGAGAGAAGGACACTCTGGCCCCCAATCTCTGCTTTGGGTGAGTATCTAGAGAATCCTGACAAATCCCTTCCCTGGAATGGAAACAGGACCTCCTTGCTTTCCTTGCTGGGTCTCCTGACACTGTTAGAGAACCCGGAGAAAACAACAAACCTACAGGATTTTCCAGGAGACAGTTGGGCAAAGTGAGCTCCCTCTCACACAACTGTGCCACCACACTGTGCACTGGCAGGTGACACCAGCATTCCTCTGCACTCAATTCTTCACCAAAGGGGGAGGAAACTCCAGCAACACTCTATTCCTACCCCTAAGCCTTTATGTGAGGACCGAGTGTGGCTCTGTGTGCTTGTACCACTGCATAGAAGGACCCCAAAGAATTCCTTTGTATCCTGTGCCAGATTCCCGGGGGATCTCAAAGCAACCTTACATATACTGCAGGCTCCTGAGACGTGGCCATGACTCATGTGAGAAAGCAGCTATGGAACAGTATACAACCATTACAGCTCAAGGAATGAAACACAAAGGAGCCTGATCTAGGCAGGATGAAATCCCTCAGCACAGAGTTGGGCAAGAAAGTGAAATATGCCTTTCCTTGGAACTAACACAGTGTCTCCAACTAAAAGCTAAAAAATCTTCCTTTGTATGCCTTGCCCTGTGAATGAAAGCAGAACTGGGCATTGATGCCAATCATCACCAGCAGCTCTGAAGCAGCAGCCTGGACTTGAGACTGGCCACAAACCACTCCTCGTGTGGCACTGTCCCGGCCAGTGCCACTCCAACTGCAAGCACAGGGACTTCAGCTGCACGTCTAGGGAACAAACTTCTCTGCAAAGGTCAATGGGAATGCAAAGGAAATCAGCCCAACAGAAATGACCCAATTAGAATAAAAGAGAAGAAAAGCGAAAATGAAGGGGAGGAAAAAAATGGGGTTAAGGAACAGAGGTAAATGGTAAACAGTTGTAGTAAGACAGCATTAAAAAGGGACCTAAAGTAAGAAGAAAATATACAAGCCTGGAATTTCTGAAGTAGAAATTGGACAGAAGCCTGAAAACATAGGGAGAAAGAAACAGGAGATGTTTGTATTTATAAATGTTCAGATATTTTGCCTGAAATGAGACAACAATTCTTTAAAAATGCAAAGCCAAAAGCTTTCTTTCCTGGACAAAACCACTAACAGGCAAAGCGACAGTTTGTTCTACCTTTGCAATTCCAGAGCCACTGAAAGTATTTTTAAAATCCCAAGGAATGTGTCTACATCAATGGATTCTTTGCATGGATTCTACTTCTTAAAGTCCTCTAGCTCCAGAAATCAGGAGTTTGTATTACCCTGGGGATCCAGGGGACAAAAGGAGCACTAAGAGGAGCCTGTCATTCCTTAGGTCTGTAAAGTATTCTGCACTGAGACAGGAACACTCACTGGGAATGAGTGCACTCGGGGAAAAGTTACCTGGTGAACCAGGGTTACTGCGTGAACCCCACACAGAATTACTACTTCCAGTAAAATGGAAAGTACTGACAGGGTTACAGTCATTTCGCAGGAGGAGGCAAGGGGAAAAGCTGGGCTGTGTTACACAAGCACTGACTGACTGCAGGGGACTCACCTATAGGGAAGCTGCTGAATGCATTGATTGGTGACGGCCCTTTCTGCAGCTCAGGAGTAGCGTGGGGTATGACATTCTCAAGGAAGGATTTCATGGAGGGCTGATGGAGTGACTGCTGTTGAGAGGGTGGAGTTTGCTGCTTCATTAACAGGTTTGGATCAAGCTGACGGGACTGTTGCATCATCTGTTGCTGCATACTAAGAGATCGACCCTTAAAAAAAACAGAGCAGTTACAACATCAATGGGCAAAAGCTTTTCCATGTTTTAAGAAAGAATGAAATGCACCTTTGTACTCCGTGCATCCTGCACAGCCAAACCCCAGCACGCAGTCCCTCCTCTAAAGCCTGTCAAACTCCGTCCACCCCTGCACAGCTCAGTACGAGTCACAGCAAGAAATGCAGCTCAGGATGAAAAACAGTTATAAGAGGAGTCTGAGAAGTGAAAATGAAGATGTTTCTTTACCTGCTGCTCCTGCTGCTGCCGACCCCCAGAAGGCATGCTCCTCTGAGGCTGTGCCTTCTGCTGCTGAGCCAACAGCCGCTGCAAGACAGGGGTGAGGGGTTTAGGAGCAGGGACAGTGACACCAGACTCTACTCACTCTTTCACACACCACACCGAGCAACCAGCCTGGCTAGCTCACCTGTAACTGGGAGATCTGAGAAAGCTGGTTTAACTGGGACAGTTGATTCAACATGGCTACCTGTTGTGGGCCAAAAAGTGGGCTCAGGCCACCGCTGTTTGGTGCATACTTCAGTAATGATACTGGAACCTGCAACACAGACCAGGGCCAAAACAGGGCCAAGAGTGACTGACTGTAACGGGTTTACTTAGTTCAGAATATGTATAGCACTATAACCTCTGCTCAACAGATGCCTGGTTTCATCAAGCCAAATGTGTTTCCAAATATTTACAGAATAAATATCGGCAACACCAACAAACAAGGAACAATTTTCTGAAGCAGCGTTTAGATAGTTTATATACAGAGTGTTTTCTGTATCACTTACCTGAGGGGATAGTAATGGAGGAGGCACTTGAGCACGTGGATTAGGCTGAGATGAATTAAGAGGTTGTGCTGGAGGCTGCTGCATGCTCCTGGGCTGTGCTGCTATATTCCCAACACCAAACACACTGGGATTGCCATTCTGGGGAAAGGATGGGCAGTGAGTGACAACAAAACTCTTCTGCTGCTTCTCCCACCCCACACATTTCAATTACAAGTTAAACACATATCAATCACACAGGCAGCTACAATGTTATATCAAAAGGCATTAAATGCTGTCAAGTAACATGCCAAGGATATGCACACAGCCTTACCTGTCTAACAGAATTCAAGCTTTGCATACCCAGCCCTGCTAGGGAGCCCAGGGCTTGGTTAGGTAGTGCATTATTTGAAGGGGGAAGCTTCATGTTTTGATTGGACATAAACTGCATGTTTTGGGACTCGTCTGCTACAATGCCATCCTGATGGGACAGACAAACCGAGGCGCAACAACCAGCCAGCAAGCAAGCAGAAGGGAGAAACCATTGCCAGGAGCAGAAGGGAAGAGTCACAGGACAGTCCAGCACCAGCAGGAAATAGGCAGAAAACAAAAGAGATCAGGTTAGTCATTGGCACCGCAAAGGGCTACAGAAAGAGCTTAGTACTATGTATCAGTGAGTTAAAAAGAACAGACCCTATCTCATGGATTAACCAACAGCCCTCACTCCCCCCTGCACTGCCTGCAGAAAGCTCAGGAGCACACAGCTAACTTCTCGGAACGCAGAGCTGAAGGAGTTGAGCAGTGTCCCCCAGAAAGACATCAACTGACCTTATCGAAGTAAGGACCGCGATCCATGGAAGACTCTTTGGGAATTTGGGGACGAGAACCAGGGCCTTTTCCAACCACACGATTGTAATCTCCCACGCCCAGGCCGTGCTTGTCCATGTCCATCCGTTTGTCCTGCAGTAACCCTGGGGACAGCAGAGAGAAGGCTGCAATACCCACGAGTCCTTCACCTTCAGCCACACCAGCACCAGCCTGTGCTTGTACAGAGCTGACCTAACACTGCTCCCGGGCAGGACACTCATAAAACAAACACCAGTTCAGCTTTGGACTCTCTAGGTGTTACTGAAAAGGGAAAGGAAACCCTATGTACCAATGGCTACAGACAACTGGAGACAGCACCAACAGATTTTGCACGGATTTTGCAAGGCTTCACACAAATATTACTCTCAGCTTTCTCTTAAAACCAAGAATGTATAATTGTTAAAACTTGTAATAATTTAAATATCAGGCTTGCCATTAATATTTAAATCTAAAACTCATAGAACAATTCCTTTACACAACAGACTATGAGCCCCAAAATGAAAACACCCACTTTTGAACTGGAGTAAGGAGAGAGTAACTACACTAAAAACTACAATGCTGCAATTAGTTCTAGTTAAACATTCTATCATCATAGTATACTGGTATTAATGTATTAAAGAATTATACTATCTTTTATTTGCTAAAGACATTGTAACAGTGAATGGATTCAAATAAAATACAACCACTCCCAAGTCATTTTACACTCAGGTTTAAACGTTTCTAAAATAATTGTTCAGTATTAATTTAGTTCTTAGAACTGAACCCGTGTTTCCAAGAATGAATCCAATGAGCGAGTGTGGGATTTGGTACGTTTCTGTTTATACTCAGTGGAGGTGCCCAGAGGGCAATCAAGATATTTATATTACAGGAAACAAACCCACCACAACCTGAAAACATTCTCTCATGTCAATTTAACATATATAAATATGAATAAGCTTAGTTTGATACATGGCCAATACTCCTATAGCAACCAGGTGATTCCATGTGCAGCATTACTCACACACACAAATACTTTTCTCTGTAGAGACATTCCTTTTCTTTAGGGAAATATATACTTAACTATATATAGCTATAGATACACTACATATCATTTCAAAACTGTAATTTACGGTAGGATACAAGGTTAAAGAGAGTCTGGAAGGAAAAGCAATAAAACCCAGCTTGGTTCTGCTGTTCTTACCTCCAGACATGTCCATCTTATTGCTCTGTATGGTTTCTTCTGGTGATTCTCTCTGAAGTAATAACATAAATCACAATTATTCAATAATAATATTTTTAAGGTAAAACAAAAGAGATTCCTAAATACTATTACAATTCAAAACTGCAAGAAAGAAACATCAAGACAATCAGATGCTATTTGAAAGCATTTCCTCTCTTCAGTTGCTATCTAGTCAAGAACAGGTTCCCTCACCAAATCTCCTATATAAATGCAGTAAAGCATCAGGCTATGTGATGAATATCTGGGTAGTGGTTACAAAACCAATTTTCTTCAACAAAGAGGTCTTTTTGTAATGAGAAAGCACAGAAAAGGGATGGGTGACAGAGGGGAGACAAACACATGTGAAAAGAAAACCACTCTGAAAACGAACACTTGGCAATTGAGCATTTCAATGTCTGTGCATTGTAACAAGCCCCTTGGAAAGGCAGCAAAGTCAGGAAAAGGCAAATACTTACTGAAAAACCGAGATTTGTGAATTGCTTAATGAATGGATTGATCCATGTTTCATCTTGCTTATTTCCACCTTTCATTATTCCCTTAAAAACAGAAAGGAATTCCCGTGATACTCAGATCCTACTTCAATTACATCACAAAGTGTTAAGAATGAAAATTAAAGTGTAATATGTAAATGCAGTAATCCCTTCTGACTTAGCTTTCAGAAATGACAGCAAGCCTTGCCCCGAGCTGCTCCTCACCTTGGTGGGCATTTTTTTCATGTAGGGTGGCCAGTTTAACGATGGGTTAGCTTCTTGTGAGGAACTACTGTTCCACATTCCAATCTCAACATCCTCCTCTTCCTCCCAGCTGGTCTGACGACTGCCAGTCAATGGCATTTCATCTCCACACCAACTATCTTGCATAGATTTAGGCCCTGGTGGTGACAAAAACCCGGCATGTGAACGTTGCAGTAGCAGCTGCTGCCTTTCATGCCAAAGAGCTCGATGCCTAGAGCAAGGCAAAGACCCCTCAAAGACATGAAGCTCCCACAGAGGTATTTCATCCTTCTCAAACACACTGAGAGCACTCACCAGGTTTATTTGGAGGCTGCTGCCCAAGAGAAGCGTTTCCCCAGCCAGAGGTGCCTCCTGCATCGCTGACGGGCTCTCCCCAGCTCGTACCAGTGTCCATGGGCTTACCCCACGCTGAAGTCCCGTTATCTACAGTAGTGGCTGGAGTAGAAGGCTCTCCCCAACCTTTGCAAAGCAGGGGGAGTTATTGGCAGTTTTGAACAGGATTTTAAAGTTACCTAAAGAGACTCAAGTGTTTTGCCTTTTCTAGATCCTTAACATCCAGTAAAAAACGCATGAGCACATATTTCCATTTTGTGAGGGTCATTATTACAACTGCTCCATAAATAAAAGTAATCACAAAAATACAAAGGATTACATTCTGATAATACAAATTTCTAAGATATTAAGCTAAGAGCCACGTTACATGTAAGTGACCCCATTTGGCACTTGAACAAGAGACAGAGCACAAAATACTTCCTATATCCCATTAAGTTCCTCTCCAAAATTGTTATTCACTGCTCATGAAGCTACAAGATCAGAAAGTCTGATCCCAAATCCTTATAAACCCATCACCCTTCATTCTGTCCTGCAGAAGTTCAACACTTTTTCCTTTTTTTTGAAGGCTCATTGGCAAAATTAAATTTTAGCTGGTTTAGAATAATTTAGAAAAATAATTTCAATCCTCATACACTATTTTAAGTATTTTCTCTGTGTTCCCACTCCCCAGAACTCAAGCAGAGATGTTTAGCCCTTATTACTGCTGTTATTTAAAACCAGAGCAGATCTTTCAATCTGTACAAAAACATCAAACCTCTCTGAGCAATGCTGTTCATTTCTTTAACAAATAGAAACTGCACTTCATTGCCACTTTGCCCTTTCCACTTTGAAACTAAAATATTGTTCTATGAAGTAAGACTAAAAAAGTGCTTTATAATCAAAAGAAAACACAAATTTGGGTAAAAGCCAGGCTTACCAGAACCCGAACTGCTCTCCTTGCTAGACATGGCACTTGAAGACAGTAGCTGCGGATGTACCTGTGCTTGCTGGTCTGAACTGCTGCTACTGTTTGGGACATTTTTATTCCACATATTCACATTTTTGTAGTTGTATTTGCTTGGATCACCCCAAGCAGAAGTTCCATCATCAATCTCCATTTTCCGGCGTATGGATTCGGGGGATGGCTCCTCCCAGCCCGTGGGCTCTTCCTCCTTTGCTGGGGCTGGCATTGGCCCCCCCAGCCAGCCGGACCCCGGGGGTTTGTTCGTGGCAGACGGGGCTCCCCAAGAGCCAACATCTTGTTTGTTCCATTCAGGAGAGTTGATTGGCTTTGATGAGTCCCCCCAGACTTGAGGCTGATTGGATTTTGGAGGGTCTCCCCAGCCCTGGTTCTGATTAGACTTTGCAGGCTCATCCCATCCTGAAGAGTTGTTTGGGGTTGCATTATTACCTCCCCAAGTAACAGAATTTGATTTACCTGGCTCATTCCAACCAGACACCGACCTGTCGCTGTTGCTACCTCCGGAACTGGATTTCTTTGCCTCACCCCAATGGTTACTTCTGGAGTTTTCACCCCAGCTATCACCAGCAGACACTGCCCAACCCTGGCTGGCCTTCTGTCCATCTCCCCAACCCTGCTTCATCTTCGGTGTGTCATTCCAGGATGACTTTTCCTCTTTGCCACTTCCCCATGATTGATTGCTCTTGACCATTACTGTAGCAGCAGAATCTTCTTCCCACCCCCCTTGGCTGTTTGACCCTTTGGAGTCTCCCCACCTTGTAGCAGACTTTGGATCTCCCCACCCCGATACAGATGAGGTATCGTTATTATTAGGGCTAGGTCTATCCACACACCCCCCTGAGCTGGAAGTCTGTGTCACAGAGCCCCCCCAGGCCTCTGTCCCATTGTCAGTTTTTCTTTCACCCCTCGGTGATGTTTCGGTATCCCAGGCAGTGTTCTGTTTGATTGGAGTCTGTCCCCAACCAGAGTTGGAAAGGACACGTGGATCTAAGTCAGTTCTGTTCACTATGCTTTGGAGTAACGTGTGCTGGTCAACTTTCCTCCTCTCTCGGTTCTGGCCTTCCATAGCTGCTCTGTCCTCATGGCACCCGGTGCTCTCCGAGCTCCCCTCGCTGTCCCCCGTACCTGTTTTGGCCCATGTGCTGTTCTGCTCAGCCATCTGGGAGGCAGCAGAACTCTGGCTGTTGAGATCATCCTCCTCAGTAGACTTCCATCCATTTGTAAACTTCCTGCTGTTTCCATTCATACCTTCATTGGAATGCTGATTGCTAGGCAGTTTGCTCCATTCCCCATTGGAAATGTTGGTGCCAGTGTTTTGTGCAGGGTTGCCCCATCCTCTTCTGCTCCCGCCAGCACTCGCACCGTTCCCGTTTCCCCACGGCATGTTCTGGGAGTTGACTGTCCCTGCCTCCCACACCCCTCCGCCTTTATTCCCGTTGATTTGAAAGTTAGTGCTGCCAGGCCCGCTCCCACCCGGCTGCATTAGAGTTGCATTCACAGTGTCACCATTAGCTTGGCTGTTTGGGCCTGGACATTTGTCTCCAGAGTAGCTAGAACCATAGGCACCCCAGGTAGTACCATAAGAGCCGCCAGTTTTGGCCTCACCATTGCTCAGGTGAGAGATGGAAGTGCCGTTTGCCACTGGAGAGGCCTGAATCTGAGAATGATTCATTGTGCTCACGCGCCAGGCCCCGGGCCCTGCAGTGTTGGGCAGTTCGTTCATCTGCACCGAACCAGCAGAGTTTGGTAAACTAGAGGTCATAAAGTTAGTAGTGTTATTTGGTCCATTCATTTCAGTGTTAAGGTTTTGAGGTTGCCCACTGAATGAAACATTCCTTGTACCATTTACTTCAGAATCACAACTTTCCTGAAGGCTTCCCCAGGAACCGTGGGCTGAGCCACCCACTTTCGAGTTAATACTCTGGCTGTTGGCCATCTGACCTATGGTACTGCACTGAATGCTTGTGCCAGGACTCCCACTCCCCACGGACCCTTTCAGGGCATGTCCACTGTTCTCCAACACGGACCAGGCACCATGGTTGCCATTTGAATTCAAAGTGCTTGGATTTAACCCTCCATTTGATGAAGAGTTTATGGTGCCCCAAGCATTCATTCTATTGTTGCTACTTTCAGATTTGCTGTCAGGAGCATCCACAGAAACTTGACATGTGCTTATTATGGATCCGTGGGATAACCCCCACGGCCCATTAATACTTCCATTGCCCACATTATTGCTGTTGCTACCAACCACAAACTTATTCTGAGACCCATGTCCGATGCCATTGCGAATGCCATCGCTTTCTCCGCCTGTGCTCCCTGAAGCCATGATAACAAGGTTCCGCTCCGACCCAGAGCTGGAGGCAGAGTCA
Organism: Orthonyx spaldingii; assembly: GCA_013397795.1. Taxonomy (NCBI): domain Eukaryota; kingdom Metazoa; phylum Chordata; class Aves; order Passeriformes; family Orthonychidae; genus Orthonyx; species Orthonyx spaldingii. The sequence goes on from VZTJ01006727.1 coordinate 619,722, forward strand.
GTGTCCATACATTCTGAAGTCAGCTCTGGGTCACTGCCAGTGATTGATGGCCATGCTTCTTTGTCAGAGCCGTCTACGATAACTTTATCCCAGTTTGTGCTGGAGTCACTATTTGAAGAGACTGGTCCCCAGTGAGAATTTTCATAATGGGATCCTAGACCACTGTGGTTCAGATCTAAAATGAAGAAGGAAAGCCCAAGAGCATTACTATGAGTTTAGTATTATTATTTCATTAAGCAGAAGAGGAAAAAAGAAGTATAAAGATATTAAATCAGGAATTATTTTGCTTATTATTTTGCTTCTGTTAACACTACAGTCATGGAAAGTGATGGAGAAAGCTCTAAGTACAGCTGCCCAAAGGCTGTCACACACAACCCAAAACACCTCCCAGCATGCAGAGCTGCTCTCACAAAAACCTCAGAAAACTTTAGACTCCTCAAGGTCTTTTTCTTCCAAACAAACATTTTCTTAAAAGAATACTCTGTACCACCATTTACATAGTATTTTCTAAAGCACATACAGATATTAAAAATCACAATACTAAATAAAACCTGAAAACACACTGAAAGGCAGAAATTCGAAGAGGACATGGCCCTGGCCCAGCAGTACCAACTGCTGTGTGACAGCAGCCAGAGAACACACACCTTCCCACCCCCGTTACACACGTTGTATACCAGTTTTCAGTACAAGTTACTCAAGATACTTTCTTTTATACAACAACCACTTGGCACAAAAAGCACAAGACCCATCTGAAGTTCTGCTTTCAGAATGCACTGACGCACAAGTCTATTTTTAATTAATTTTTAATCAATATTACTCATCCTACAGTGAAAAAGAATTGAGTCCAAGACCCTGGCTCCCAGAGCTGGAGCAGCACGGAAAAGGGATTGTCCACTGCTCCTCAGCACCTGGCTGGTGGGAGCTGGGGGCATCCAGGCACTCAGCTGAGCTTCACCTGGTGAATCAACATGAGAAACAAGGATGGTGGCTCAGCAGCTTGGAACAGGAGCAGTGGCAAGGACCCGTGGCAGGCAGAGAGAGTGCTATGATAGTGTCTGGCAGCTCCACAGTCCTGGAGAGCCACCACCATCCTTGGGAGAACTGGAATGCAGCTGAGCATCCCCAGAACCTGCCGATTCGTGTGGCAGTACAAGAACACTGTCGTGTCTGAGTAACTGCCCAACAAACCTCAAGGTTTCAACTCTCACCCTGGTATTTTAAAAATGGACATTTAACCTGTACTAAGGGACTGATCAAAGAGCTGTGTGCACTCTTGGGAGTGAGAGAACCAACAGCACAGAACAAGATCCTGATCACACAAACGTCATCCCAGTAACACCAACCCTTTTAAAAGCAACACAAAAGCACACAGAAGGCAAACAGCCTGAATTCAGAGCACAGAAAGATACTGGTTACGACTACAAGTCAGAGGGAAATCGTAAAACAAACCCTAATTTGCATAGCAGCAGAATACATAAAGAAAGCTTTAAAATTCTGTTACCCTAATTTAGCTGTGATGCAGTTTGTGCAGTCAATCCAACAGCACGCAGTGATTAACCTCCACTCAGCCAATTTTCTCCCATTACATACAAAACTACTCAGACCAACAGTCTTTCTCCTGGACACAATATGTGTTAGTGATGTCTAGTGTGAGCCACTGCTCTGGAACATTCCTACCTGAACCTCCCCAGCTCATGAACTTCAGAGACTAAGGATACAAATACCGAACAAGCAGATATTAGCTCTGATTTTTTGTATCTGGCAGAGACCACAAAAACACCCTCAAAATTGAAAAATGGCATGTGACAACACACTGCATTTGGTGCACAGCACAAGGAGCCAGAACAGCCTACTCTTGCTTTTCTTCCCAAAACTATTTAAAGTTGCAAGTGAACTTTTGCTGCTTAAATCCTTGACAAAAAAACATTTACACAAACCCAAGTTTCTTGAAATTCTGTAATCTGCTAAGATTGCTTTCAGTAATTTGTAATTTAATGTTTTCCAGCTCCGAGTTATCCTGCAGGAAACATTTGCAAGAAACTGTATGTATTTTAAAAAGCAGTTTGTCATCACATGGGCTAAAATAAACAGGATTGAGAAACATAAATTAAGAAATACCTGAATCTTGCACCCTCTAACTCCTTTTCCTGTTCCAGCACACCTGGCACCCCCAGACTGTCAATACCATACCTTGCCAATCACTGTACCTTTGGGCCTCATGAACAAACGCATTTTAGTAAATACAGTCCTGAGCTTTAAGCAAACAATCAAGAGATGATTTCCTCCACAGTGTGACACGTCTCTGACAGGAAGCACAAGCTTGCACAGATTATTCAATACCATAAAGAGGCAAGTCAGCATGGAAGCATAAAGGTAAAAAAACCCCCAGTATTTTAAAGCTAAGGTGCCAAAACCTCTTTGTATGAATTCTGACTTAATTAGAAAATTTAAAACGTTAAACCAAATTAGTATGCAATGGCACAGAGAAAGTATACTGCAATCATTCACACACACATGCTACTGAAAAGCATAAGCCAAGAATAAAAATAATAATAAAAAAATCAGACAAAATTGTGTGAAACATGGAACTACCACAAACATGTAGTGCAAAAGCAGGTGAGATGGAAGTAGCTAACCTGACTGGTTAGGGGAGTGGCTCACCAAGTCCCGAATGGGAGGCATGCCTACAAAAAAAAGCAAGAAAATCACAGAAGTGTTACTTCAGCAAATGAGAGAACAGTCCCCAAAGCACTCACTGCTGTAAACCCAGTCCTCATACCCCCTTTTCAGGACAGGTTTCTCTCAGAGCCAGCTCAGTCTTGCTGTCTGCTCTGAATCACGTTCCCCACGCAGGGAGCATGACAACATGACAACAAACCCAGCCTGGGGATATCAGAATTAGCAATTCTGCTGCTTTTACGACACATTTCCATTACTACCTAGTTGTTACACGTTTGGCATTTAATGAACTAATTTAACATGTCCTTAAAAGTTTGATTTATACAAAAAAGAGGAAGAATTCATAGTCATTGAAACCAAAACCAGCTCATTTTGGACTGTACTGACTAAGAAGATGAGTGGTCAGCCCTGAAACTTCAGCAAGTTCCTCTCCCCTCTCTGAACAGCACATTTGCTCCACCTCCAAGTCAGTACTGTGCTGCCTGCCTGAGCAAACAGCAACACCTGAGTATGGCCCAACGCTGATTTAACCTAAGTACATGCAGAGCAATCTGCCATTTACCCTCTTTCACATCCTCCTCCTCACTGGTGTCACACAGGCACTGTATGGAATCAAAGCTCATCTTTCAAACTCACAAATTTTACAGCTGGAGACCATAACTGTTACATTGAAGGCAACGTTCCCCAAATTAATCCAAACTCCATCACTACTAATTGCAAATCCCAACTGCTCCCTTCTTCCCTGACTCCTCCAAGAGCCGAGAACCTCCCCCAGATTACAGGAGGGACCTTTTGTACCCAAAGGCTCTGTCTGGGACACAACTTTGTGGCTCTGCTGTGAGATGCACCAGGACAAAGGGAGATGGGAGGAATCCAAACTGGAGCACTGTCAGGAGCCTGCTGGTGCTCTCCTGTTCGGCTCTGGCCACCGTTGTAAGCAATTACTGCTGGCAAATACTTCGGTTCATGATATAAATAATTTCATTGTGGAACAAGCACCTGGTTATTCCAGCATGTTCCAGAGCAGAGGTAAGCAAACACCAGGGCAGCAATCAACCCTTCCTTTCATGTGAAGTTTGCACATGGGGCACGTCAGTGAAGCCAACAACTAAACTGGGTATGAAAGTGTCCTGATAAAGAGCTACTTATGGAGATTTCTTAAAATAACCATCTTGGCACTGGCCTGGATTTGTTTCAGAAGCACTACAAGGAATGGGCTTAATTTATGCATCTTTACTAAAGAGATATGCCAGATGTCCTAAAAACAGCAGGAAAAAACCCAACCCACAGGCCTATCCCTTCTTCAGCTTCACTTCTAGACAAAGCATGTTGATTTTCCAAACAGGAGACCACTGTTCACACAAAACACAAGTAAAGAGATGGGGTTTAGACCACTGATATAATTTTAAAAATCCCCAATACCAACGACTTAAAATCTTGGTGTGCTCAGGGCAATTAAAGACTTTAAATTCAGCAGTATCTGCCTGCATTCCCTTACTTTTACAGAGCACCTACCAAACCACTCCAACCACAGCTGGAATTGGGAAAGAGATCCTTTCAGGAATGACACTTAAACCCACAGCCATTCCCAATTCCAGCAATTCTGACTTCAACACTTCAAGCCATAGTTTTTCTTTTATCCCTAAAATACAGATCAATCTCAGTAGCCGTTAATGCTTAAAAAAAAGTCAAGAAGCTATTCCATTGAGGTATCAAATTTAACCCCAGTGTCCATGGATATCCTGTCTATGCAAGGGACCTACAGATTCATCAAATTTAAAGAGATTTTTGATTTCAGAGGTAACAAGGTAACCTGGAGTTGCTGGTGGAGGCTGAAAGAGGAAGCAGGGAGAGTGAGTGAAACTGAGACAGGTAAATGACAACAGCATTTCCTTTCAGATACAAAGGTGTCAGAAGACATTAGGCCCTGCTGGACTGGGGCCACCCCCACCTCACCTCACCAGCAACGCATCACACCAGAGCTTGAAACCAGGACAGAAATCCAGCACAGAAAAATTATTTGCCTTTACATTATCATCTTATCTATGTTTATGATAGAACATGACAACACATCCAAATCAGACATTATTCCTGGTTATTCTAGGCAAAGAGACCTTCCAAGCACACATGTGGCACCAAGAAAGGAGACCTGAGTGCCCAGCCTCAGATGGCAGTTCTGAGTTTTCCTGGGACACCCGGAACGCCAGGAACAGAGCTCTGACAGGGACAAAGCTCTGACAGGAGCTGCAGGCAACACAGACATTTTCCTAAGGTGACAAAGTGATCTGGCCAAGCTTTCTCTGCCCTGAAGGCTCTCAGGATCTCGCTGGTTCCACTGGGTGTGCAGACACACCAATCAAACAATCAGGGTATTCCTCAGACCAAGAACTGCCCCCCGTGAGGCAGCTGCCCCAGGCACCAGTACAGCACTGGGACATGCTGGCACTGCCCAGCCTGAGGGCGTCCAGCCACACCAGCACAAAATCAAGGAAAACTAAGCAAAACTGGGAAGAATGCACTACACAAATGAGAATCCAGCTAATTAAATACTGGGCTGGTGTTCACGAAAAAGTACAATGGATAACAGTACACAAATCCTCTGGATGCAACTGGGAGACTTAATAGGCTGTATAGGCAGCAATACTTCTTAAATTAGTTTATGTGTGAATTTTTATTTAAACCACCACTTTTATTTAAATCACCTTGCAACACAACTTGACCAGTAGAGCATACATGCTGCAGGAAAAGTTTCATCTTAGAGGCAAGTTAATGAAAGGTAACTTTAAATGTCACTATGGACAGGAACAACATCACACAGGTGAAGGAAAGATAATAAGCTACTTAAAAAATACCTATTGCAATGGTAAAGAGTTCTATCAGTATGTTACAAAAATAATACTGGAAAGTAACACAGGAAACATTCCTCAAGGACTCATGGATAAACTGTTTCCGGTGCTTTGTTTACTTTCATTTTAAATATTGTTTCTTCAAGACTCAGTAATCAGAACAGCTCAAGATTTAACTCAAACTTGAAATATCAAGGCTATTTTCAGGGTTTTTTCTTTTTTTTTTTTTTTTTTTTTTTTTTTTTTTTTTTTTTTTTTTTTTGCTGAAGGGGCTGGGAGTCACATCTTTTGTGGCCTATAAAACACTAATTTTGAGAAACACTGGGAATTCAGTAAAGTCACATAAGAAACTACTTGTGGGAACAAGTTACATCATCACTGCTACGTGCACATCAAAATATAAATACAAGTATAAAAATAAGAAAGTACTTGTCAAAAGTATTAAGCATTGGCATGCATTAATAACAAATCCCTTTGAAAAGCTAGATCCCTCACAGAAAGTTACTTTTTTCCAGACAAAAATAAACTACATCAATGTCCTGTAAAATTAACTGAACAGCACATCCTACACATGTAACAGGCAAGTTCACCTGACTTAAAGGGCTATTTGAAGGAATGCATAACAAGCCAAAATAACAAAAGATGGCTGTACTTAAATAGCAGTAAAAGTGGATCCAGTCTGTAACACAACCAAGCTTCAGGCAGATAAACCTGAGAAAAACTCTGACCTGACAATAAAAGACAATTCTGATATCCTGAACAAGCTGAACCCTGGCTGGATCTCCAGGTATGACATTAAAAAGGAAAGCAAAGTCTCAAGGTGCTGTTCAGAATCACATAATGAAATGTGCTGAAAGGGACTTTGAAGACCACTCAGTTCCACTGCCATGGGTAGGGACACCTTCCACTATCCCAGGGTGCTCCAAGTCCCGTCCAGCCTGGCCTTGGACACTGCCAGGGATCCAGGAGCAGCCACAGCTTCTCTGGGAACCTGTGCCAAGGCCTCCCCATACTCCCAGGGAACAATTCCTTCCCAATATCCCATCTATCCCTGCCCTCTGGCAGTGGGAAGCCATTCCTCCTTGTCCTGTCACTCCATTCCCTGTAGTCTCTCTCCATCCTACCTGCAGGCTCCCTTCAGGTACTGGAGGGCCAAAATTAGGTCACCCCTGGTCTCTTCTCCAGGCTGAACAATCCCAGCTCTCCCAGCCCTTCTTCCAGCAGAGCTGCCCCATCCCTCTGATGATCCTGGTGCCTCCTCTGGTCTGGCTCCAGCAGCTCCAGGTCCTCCCTGTGCTGGGTCCTAGGGCTGGGGCAGCTCTACAGGTGGCGTCTCACCTGAGCAGGGCAGAAATCCCCCCTCCCCTCCTGCCCAGGCTGTGGGATCAGCCCATCTCTGCGATGGGTCCTAAAGACCCTTCCTTATGAGATGTGTCTATCAAAGCTGGATGCAAATAAGGTGCTTTATACCATGACCACACATGGATCAATGCTGGGGACAAAGACTGGAAATCTGGAGCACAGTAGTGGTCACACTGGAATCACCACCTGCTCCAAACCTGCCGTGTCTGCCATACACTGCTGCCAACAGCGAGCGACTGAGACAAGGGCTGAAGCTTCAGCTGGAACCTGCCTAGAGAGGCCAGAACCATCCTGCAACATTCAATATCAAGCTCTGACACAGGAAAGGGTCTCCTCATGCTACAGCTTACAACGGAAGTTTAAATAACATTGGCTGAAATATTCCCCTGATAACTGAAGTTATTCGATTTTAGCTAAAGGAAAACAAGGTACCTGCCCTCACCTGGCTGTTTTTTGCTGCTGTTGGGCACTTCTCCGTTGGTCACGGGCTGGTTATTGGTGCCAGTGCTGCCTCCTGACTGGCCGTTTAACACTTTGGGAGTGGATCCCAGGTTTGCAGCTATCACTGGTAACTGCTGCCCCCGTTTCAGAAGCTGTTTCTGTTCCTGGTGTCGGAATCGCGGTGGTACTTCCCGAGGAGGGTATCGAGGCAAGGGCTGCTGCTGGCTGCTGGCTGGGGCCCGCTTGGCATTATTAGTAGTGCTGGTTCCTGTGGAAGTGCCGTTGGAGGTGACAGGCTGGGGCTGGCTTACACTTGTCTTGGTTTGTTCTGGCACTACCCCCACCCCCAGGAAAAAGAAAGTGGGACAAAGTTATTATTCATGTGAACAGCAACTTAAAAAATTGAAGACTAAGTCAATACTATTAGGGGTGTTTATATATGAAGTAGTGGCAGCATTTCTTCTAATTCAAACTGTAACCTATCCCTGAGGAAAAGCTCTGTTATCCCATAATCACACACTTTCATGGTACAGAGCTGGAAGCAGGAACATACCTTGCTATCATTCCTAACCAAATTACCTCAGTTACAGTATGCTACTACTAACCAGCTTTCTACAGCCTTTTGCCAACAAATCAGCACTGTGCAGTTTATTTCAACATTTAAATTTTTTTTTTTAGAAAATATTTAAGTATTAAAAAATTAAGTTTCCCGTTAAGTATTACATAAAGACAACTGCTCTGGCCTGGCCCAAAGAGAACAAGGAGCAAACATGGGACATATTGCCAAGGACCTATGGGACATGTTGCCAAGACTTCCCTGCTTTAACAAGCCCAACATCCACAGGGAAAATTATTAATGCCCTCAAGTGAGTGTTGCCAGCAGGAACGGCTGCCAGCACAGGGAATGCTGCATGCAGCCCGGCAGGACAGTGCTGGCACTGGGAAAATGCCAAATGTGCAACTGCAACTCCAAATTATCTCAGTCCCGACAGCACGGCCCTGGCAAGGCGAGGGGAAGGTCAGATCCTCGGCAGAGGTCACAGGGAACACACCAAACCCATCACATCCTCAGCACCACAGCAGGGCTGAGTACGGGGCAGGTGCAGGGAACAGGGGAGGCACTCAGGTCACCAGGTAGGAAGGCACTCTGAGCTCCTGGTGTGTGACTCCGGTGCTACCGTCATCCCTCCCAGCTGCAGGAGAGCTCTGTCCCTCCCTCACAGTACTGATATGTTAATGTACTTTTCAAATTTCTTGGATGAGATATCCATAAAGCGTCTTAATATTTATTGTGCAACTTCCCAAGATACCTCAATACTCGGCCGTGACCTCCCTCAGCACCAGGAATAATATTACTACACAACTGAGAACGTAGTTTTCGGGGGCTTTTAAAGTCTTTTAAATATGTTTAAAGACCATTTCATCATTCACTTTCAGGAAATGAGTCATGGGAATATAACATAAAAAATAAAAACAAACATGAGCTGTTTAAGGAATCAATTTGAATGTTGTCAGTGCTACTTATGACATAATTTCTGTTTATTTCTACTTTACGTATTCTGAAAAAGATTAAATAGAAGCCTTTAGAATAAAAAGTCACTGAAGAATCAGCATCTGAGTTGTGTTTTAATGGAATATTGCATTTTGGCTGCTTAAAGGGAAGCAGAAAAGCAAAGCTTTGGAGACCTCCTTGTTTGACAAACAGGTGGGCAGAAGTCTCAGGGTGAGGACACCCAACTTCAGCTGCCCTTCCCAGGGCCCCCGGCTCCCTCTCGGGCACAGCAGGGACCCAGCTCTCCCAGTTCACAGCTGACTGGAGAGGGACAGAATTAAGGAGAGGAAGGGCCAGGACACAAATCAATTTATTGTACAGAGCACAGGGAATAGAAGGTATTGAAAGGCTATTAGATAAACTGGGAAGTCGATAAAGATCACAATCGCCACCTCAGATTTCCTCAATTTAAGTCGTTCCCTATATTAAGGGAAGGCAACTGATTCCTTGCAAAACATTTTGATGCCCATAATGAGACAACAAATTGTGATTCTGACTTCTGGTTCAAAACTGAACTTCACAAATATGAAACAATACTAAACAAATCTACTTCATTTGGTCTTTCTAAAATTTCTTGCATTATAAATAAAGTAACTGAGAGTGACTAAGCCCTGAAGAGGGGGGAGGGGTGCTATTTAAGCAAATTGCTGAGAATTTGTTGACAATTTAATGCAGAAGGACTTTGCACTTTTCAGTGGTCCAGGTACTGCAACAAGCTCTGAAATTAAAACACATTAGTTCACGCTACACAACCTGTGTAACCAGTGCCCAAACCATAACTTTGGTGCTCTCCCTGTGCCTCCTGCCCCAGCTGATTCCATGGATGACCCTGTACAGCTTGGAGCACAGTTCAGCTCAGCTGACAGTAACACACAGAAACCCTTCCTGCAGCCATCAGAGCAGTCCTGGGGTCACAGCCCCACGCAGCGACACACACACTCCTTCAGCCTCTGGCACAGACTATTTGAGCTCCTTTTTTTTTTTTTTTACACTGTCATCTTAAGCAGAAAATACAAATATACCTCACTTGAAGAGATTTTAATACGACATACAGCACCCGGTAACATGGCCACTGAGTCACTTCTCCTTCCCTGCCACTTCCACTCCTGTACAACTGCTCCTCTGGGGTAAAGTGAAACAATTTCCATCTGACATTCCCCTGACACCCAGACAGAGCTGCCAACAGCATGCCCAGGGCAGCCCTAACACTTTACTTTCCTAATTAAAGCTACTTTAAGACCAAGTGTGCTAGAACAGAGCCCAACAGACCTGCAGGAACCCAAATCGCTTTTGACTATCAAGGAGTGCAACAAATAAACAAGGTACTCTCTGCCCAGCCAGCCCTAAGGCACAGCACCAACAGCACTTCTCTAACAGTTTATGAATATTATATTTCTCGTATATTCTAAGTATTTGTTTCCTTAGCAAATATGGCAATTCTATCTATTATGATATCAGCAAATTGTACAACAAATTTGCCAGGTCCCAGGGCTAGGCTATAGAATATGCAGAGTCCACAATTGCATGCTAATTTTCAACTGAAATTATATGAAGTGCAACAGAATTCCCTTGCCTTTGCTTCCGTCAGAACCACAGAGTACGATCTAAGCTATAAAATTCATCCTGTCCAACATTTTCTGCTCCATAACTTCTCAGAAGACTAAATAACACATTAATATTCCAATATGGCTACGATGAATTCCAGCACCCCTACATCATTATCTTAATATTTTAATTTGCTCCAAACAAGTTGCTCATTAATAAAAGTTTGTTCTACACACTAGTATTTTATTTCGAATTGTATTAAGGCAGAAAAATAATACTAACAGACTTACAGTTTATCACAGTTAATTGACTAGCAACAGCAAGTTTACAGAAACTAGTATTAAAAACGACAGATTTTCATAAAGAACAAACCTGCTACAAACCCTCAGAGCAGGGGATGGTGGAGTTACAGTTTACAGAGAGATTCCAAAGAAAGACGCTTCCAACTTGTGTTGCTTTCCCACTCTGCAGATTTCATTAGAAAATGGAGGAGAAGCATGGTGTCATTTTACTGCTCCAGGAGCTGCCTGCCAACTCCTCCTGGAGCAGGGGCCCAGGGACTCACACTCCCCCTCCAATAAAAAAATGGCAGCTGCTTGAGTAACTTTAATGCAGATGGAAAACAGTTTCTCCCTCGCACAAAACCAGTGCAGAGAGATCAAATCCTCTCCTGACCCACACAAAGAACAGCGCCAGGCTGGCAGGGAAATGCTCCTTCCCGCTGCTGCTGGAGCTGCCCCCCGAAAAATGCCCTGTGCTGCTCTCCCTGCATGGCATGTCCCGGAGTTGTCAGGGCTGGAATGCTGAAGGGCAAACAGAGGAAGTCTGGCTTTCAAGCTGACACACGTAAGATGTAGTGCTAGAATTTTCGTGGTGGAAAAATGGCCGCAGCTGTGAGCTCGGAGCTGCTCTGGAAAATATCTCGGTGTTTGCCAAGGCTTTAACCCCTGCAGATCCGCACAGAGGTGAGCGCGCCCTTCCCGCGGGACTGCGCGGCCACAGCCCGATTCCCTGCATTCTTCTAGTCACCCTCAAGATTTAACAGCTAGCGGGAGAGTTTTTCCAACCAGGAAAAGCACAGTCAGGCAAGCGAAAACCCCGACAAAACCCAGCAGGGTGTGTGTTGCCGGGCCATTCCACTTCGCGGAGAAGAACAAGCATAAGAAGTTTCCAAGGTGGGAAATATGAGTCAAAGATTTCAATTCCACACCCAGCTATTTTTAGAGCACTTTCCATTTCAGTGGGCAATTCAGTTTATTCTGTTCTGCAGTGAAGGTGGCACTCTCTGGGCTGCAGTGACAGCCGGGTGTGCTCCAGCTCGTGCTGCTCCCCGAGCCCCGACGCTTTCAGAACCAGCGCCAGCAGCCCCAGCTCTGGGCACTTCTCAGCAATTACCTCACATTGCTACATTCAATTGTGTGCAAAGGGCATTTCAGATCCCACTGAGCTCCCACCCTGGAGCACCATGCCCAGCCCAACTCAAACCTCCTCCTCAAACAGCCTTTCCTTCGGTGCTGGGCTCATCAGCACTACCTGGGGCCACTGGGCTGCCTGCAGAGTTCTGGTTTAGAGGAAATTCAGGATAAATGGATTGACTTGTCTGTTTATAACAGCACTGACTTTAAACACAGCAAAAGGACATATTTTGCCAAGCTAGAAGGAACACCACAACTGACAATTCTACAGTATTTTCAACAAATAGGAACTCAAATTATACTTATTTTTTCCTAGAATACCTGGTACAAGAGCACTGGGAAGGCACATGATGTGCCAACTGCTACACAAACAGATAAACTTTCCACTTAGCAACTAACTAACAAACCCGACCTCCTCTTCCCTCCTTTAATAAAACCAGCTGGATCAAACCACGCAGGTCAGAATCAGTGAAATCCACAGGAATGCCACACGTGCATTTTTAACTGCAATACTATGGCATTAAAATGCTGCTGGTACCAGAAACGTTGTTAGCATCTTTTTCATTACTTTCATTCCCAATCCTGAACAGGAAAATCCCCAGCTCCATGAACTTCCTTGTCATTTTACTTGAACACTGGGAGCTGCTTCAGCTGGTACAACAGCAATTTCTTCCTTAGTTAAAGCAACAGTTTGCAGCCATCCACACTACACTTAAAACCAAGAAATACCCTCCCTTCCCACTCCCAGCACTTAACCAGCTCCTCTTCTGAAAGAGGTACATAATTCTGAATTATTTAAAGATCCTATACTCTTGTATTTTATCTTCAGCTCATGCACAGAATAAATTATTTAGAGACATTAACGTGATGGAAACTTGGAAACTAATGAAACATTAATTTGCATCCTGAATACAAGGAGGTAAAACTGGTGAAACAAGGCAAGAGCCATGTGCAACACAAGCTTTGGATTTTGTTCCTATAGAAACTGTAGCAAAAAGTTGTGTATCTGCATCTCACGAGGTCTTTTTTTCCACAGCACTGCCAGTTTATGTTTCTCTGACAACTCTAAATTCCTGCTGAACTTTATGAAATACCTTTAAATAATAACATAATTAAGTTGGAACTTAACACTTCCATCACTGAATGTTAAGCCTCAGAGCAGAAAAAAATAATAAAAAAAATTTTTTAATTACTCTGTCCTTCAGAAGAAAGACATTTTCATTCCATGTTAAGAGTCCCACTGGGTAGCCTCCTGAGCAGAATTCCTGCCCTCCTGGTTCATGCTATTTTTAGCCATTTGCTTATGTAGCCTCAGCCCTGCTGTGACGCCAGTGCAGCCCAAGCACATGGGTCAAATAGGCACTCCAAGTACTCGTAGATTTACAGTAAAGTATTCCATCATTTTCCTTCTTCACTGTCTTTTCAGACATATTTAATCACTTCAGAATAAACCCAGACATTTTCATAATTCTTTAAATGTGGTCTATGATCCTGGAAGCCTCATGGCAGGAGTGTACAGAAGAAAACCAATCCTTAGCCAGTATTCAAACACAATTCCATGCACTGCTTGGAAAAGGGCATGTTAAACAACAAATGAAGACTATTTACTAATTATAGTAGTCTTCCAGCAATTTTATTAATTATTCTGTCCCCTGCTTACAGACAAACCTGGAACTCCCAATGGATTTCAGTGGCCACAGAGCAGGGCCCCTGGTCAGCCTGATGCAGCCCCAGAGAGAGTGGGACACACAGAACAGCAGCTTCCATCGCTGCCAGAGGCTCCAGGAGTGCTGCAGACCCTCCTGCAGCTCACTCGAGGCTCTGGCAGTTCCCTCTGCCTTCAACAATCCCTTCTCCAGAACCAAACCATCAGCCTCCCCAGGCAGTAGGTAGGAGAACTTCCCACCCACAGCCGCACGGCTGCCCTCGCCCCCTTCCCACAGCATCCTCACACACTGCAAATCCATTGGTCCTACTCAATCCAGGTATTTTTCCCATTTAAACACACCCACCTGAGTACACACTGCACTTAAAAATGCCAGATGCAACTGTGTCTCCTGAGAGCTGGCAATGGTGCTGCAGAGCATCAGTGCAGTGCCCATGAGGACAAGCTGCCTGCTCTGCTCCCACATCCCAGCTGGGATGCTTCCTCAGCCACCCACCTTGGGAATGGGCACTTGTTCTTTCCTGCCTCTTTCCCAGTACAGTGTGTCCTCTGCCATTTTCCTGCCTTCAGGCTCCATCAGTCTTCAAACACTTTTTGATTTTTCCAGCAGGAGTCACATCTCTGCTAAGCAGGGCTCCGAAGCATCTGGAGCTTCTAGCACTGCTCCAGTAAGTGCTAAATTAAAACAGTGTTCCCAGAAAACAGGGTTTCAGCAAGCACTCCACATGACCACTTCAGCAATTACTGTGCACTTCCCAACTAACAGGTGAGAAGCTACAATTCAAGAGAAAGTGAAAAGAATCTTTTTTCCCCTTTTTAGAAGCTGGTTGGGATGGAGATCCATACAAAGTCCACAAACTCAGAAACTCACAGTGCTCCTACCTGCCATGAACATTGAAATTACAGCTTTTGGATACTGGCATCATGATCATTTTGCTGGATGAGCCCTCCACATGCAGGAGTTAATACTGGACATATTAATTACCTCTTCATCACATGTTCCCAATCCCAGCTGCACTTAGGACATTTGTAAATTAAGTTTCAAACAGATCCATCCTATACACAGTTACTCTGAAGTGCTGGTGCACTTTTGAAACAAAGCAAAAAACGGGAAGGAAAAAAGCAAGCAAGGAAAGGAACTTCAGGTATTATGTCTATGCCTGGTGCTCTGTAAGTAAATAAGAATGGAAAACAGGAAGATCAGCAACTCCAATCCCTGGATAAACCCTCTGCTGTTACTTTTCTAGACTTTTATCATCATTTTGAGAAAGTGCAGCCGAAGTCTCAAGGGTCCCATCTGTCACTTTTGTTAGGAGATTTCAGGTGACACATTTGATTCAATGTATTTAAAACCCCAGAAACAATATACAGAGTAGAACTAACTGTAAAGTAACTTACCTTTGATTTTTTGTTCAATGGCCTAGAACAAGAAAAAAGAAGTGTCAGTGATTTGTTCAGATAAGAGAGAAACCACATGTACACGTGCCACTTCATAAAGCAACATTAGCTTTTGACTTTCTTCTTTTTAAATGATTTCAAGTTATTTAATTATCTACTTCAGAAGCATCTCTCTAACCAACCCAGGCCTATTATTCCTTATGCTTAAAAAGCTGTTTAAATGTTATAGAAGACAAAATTAATTTGAAAGATAACTACATGAAACAGACTGAATTCAACTTGCAAATTAAGATGTTTTAAGTGAGTTAAAAACTCTGCCTGGAAGCAAAGAACTGCCACCACTTCTATTGCAGAACAGGGCAGGGAAGGGGGAGTGACCTGGAAATGGAAAAGAATAAGAGAGCAAATGCCAAAGCTTCAAGTCTTTCATTTCCAAGATTCAATAGGCTACACCTGTGATATGGCCAAGATGAGAGGTTTATTGAATAAAAGTTTATCACAGGATAAAATGGGAGAGAAACATTTCTTGTATGGAAGTGCACCTTCAGTGATGTAGGTTTAATTCCTCAGTGGTGTGAGTTTAACTATACACCACAGTGAGACTGCTCAGGAAGGGCTTCCCAAAAGCACGAGTTCCTCCTGTGTGCTCCAGTGCTGCTCTCCCTCTTCCCCAGCTTCCCAAAGAGAGGTGCTGCACTTGGGGCCACTACACACACCACAACCTCTCATTATGCTTTTTGTTGAACAAATATGGGTAAAATAGCTACTTTGAAGGCTTGGGTGGTTCTGTGCCCTTAGAACCCCCGGCGTTCTGTACTGCAGCACCTGGCTGAGCCAAGTGTTGACATGTTTATACTGCACAAAAAGGCAAATGGATACACCCAGGAACGCTGCTCAGCACCAGGATGGGGGCACAGCACAGGCCTTCCGTGGCCCAAGGGTCACCTCTGGGATTGCTGCTGTCCCTCCACTACTCCTTTCGGTCCCAATTACTGAAACACTCAATATATTAACCCCAAGCACTGGTTTGTCCTTGCATGGTTATGTGGTGCCTCTCTGACTCTTGCCATGCCTGCATGTTCAGAGCTTCCTCTGGAGAGTTTGCACTCTCCCCCCTCCCCAGCTGTCACCCAACTCATTAGCCTGGCACTTGGCCCATGGACGACAAAATGAGAACTCTGAACTTTTCAAAACTTTTTTTGCTGTTTCTGATGACCTACAGCATCCAAAGAGATCCGTGGAGAGCCAGGGGCACAGCCAGGGCTCCTGGCTGCTTTCGGTGCAAAGTGCCAGTGCCCCAGAGAGAACACAATGAACATGTTTCAGCCAGGCACTTCCAGACTCCGTCAGGGCCTTGGGAGGTTTTCCTGGCAAGCCTGGGCTGTAACACAAACCAGTGTGTTCCTGGAGCCACATCCAGCATCAGGCAGTAGAATCATGGGAAAACTGTTGAGCAGGTTCACTCCGCTCCTACTGAAATGGATGTGTTTAAAAACTGCATTTACAAGCTCCTCTCAAGGTCAGGGTCAATATTTAGAATCAATGGCCATGATGAGGATCTTGTCAGTAAACAGGGATTCTGAAGTATTTAGATGCATTTCTGTGATGTTTCCATCCCTAAACATCTTTGCTGTCAATATTTTCTTTTTTATGAAAATTTTTATTCCCTACTACAAATTCTCTTATTTTTCAGTATGGAAACATGCCATAAGAAGATATATTAAAATAAGGATGCAGCTGAAAGCTACTGCCTTAAAATGGTACTTTTATTCTACTAGTAAATGCACTAACACCGAGGTGTTTCAAACCTGAAACTGCCTCAATTGACAATCAGGAGAAAGAAGGGTCATCTCAGAAAAAAAATTTAGTTTTGTAAGAAACTACACAGAGCCAATTACAATGTTCAATATGTCAGTTACCTCTACATAACTGACAGTACATTTAAATTTAAAACATTAAGTTAATAAGAAAACACTTGTTTTTACTAGTGATGAAACAAGTCACCCCTAATCACAGGGGTTTATTCTCAGTGCTCCACATACCTTTTTTTGAGCAGCTTCCTTCTTCTTCTTGTCTTCTTTTCTCTTTTTCCTTTCTTCCATCAACTGTTCTTCCTCTTCTTGCACTAAATCCCTGAACCACACAGTTTGTAATTAACTCTCCCAAAATACAATCTGTACACACTCAGATTCATCTTAGAACAATTATTTCACAGTGACACAAAAGGAACTGGGGAATTTTGGTTCTAATTGGATCCTATTTCTACAGGGACTGTCACTGTCAGTGCAAGCCACCACTGACAGGACTTCAAGCACAGATGTGGTGTCAAGCTACATGTAAGGAGTCTTCTTCCAAAGCTTACAATGAAGACTTAGACATGAATTTGGTTCAAAAGCCAGCAAATTCAGATGTTATTTAATCTCTCCCTGAACTGGTGTGACTTAGCCCTGGCACGTCCCAGCCCGGAGCATTCCCACACGCAGCCTAAGCCACACAACCCCAGTGAATCTGCACCAGCTCCCTCATCTCAAACCACCTCTGCCAGGAAACACCAAGTGTGCGCACGAGCAGACCACAGCTGGCACCAGCAGGGCCATTTTAGAGCTTCCTAACCGAGAAACAAAACCGTAACTTGTCAAAAGTGAAACCAAAACTTCGCCCGTTAATTAATGTCACTTGATACACAGTATTTCATGCTCAGACTGAGACTGAGCAGGAACACCACTGTCCTCCTTAGGCTATTTAAAAACAGGCTTTAAAAGCTTTTTGCAGAAAAACAACTAACAATGTCAACACAGGGCAGTGACTACATGGTTTGCTTCTGCCTGGAAACAAGGAGCTGGCTCCTTTTTAACCCCAAACTACCCATAAACCTCCAGTTTTAAATAAGATAGTTTGATATCTGTCAGAAGCAGTGCAAATTGAATGTATTAAACCACAAGATATCCACAGGTATTAAAACTTTCATTTTTTTTTTTTTAGATTTACAAACAACCAGTTAATTCTACTTTTAACTCAGCTCAAGTCCCTTTCAAAGCAAGAGAAGGCATCAGCTTTGATTTTGCGTTTTCTTTTTCAGCTTTTTCAATCCACATGTGAGTTCCAGCTCCCAGTTGCTCAGTTCCACTATTGCACATTCATGTAAGTTCCTCACTAATTAGACAAACAGGAGCACTCGAGCACTGCCTCTTGTGCAGGTGGTGCCACTGCAAGTGATGCTGAACAGCAGCTCCTCAGGTTTTCACCTTCTGGTACCCAGAAGCCGCTTATCCTCATCCTTCTGCATAATCCCACCCTTCCCTTGGGAGAGGCAAGTTCCACATTACTGCTGCCCATTTCAGTTCTACCTTTAAACTCTAAAACTGTTCTTTTGCCTCGTTCTGAGGTTCTCCAGCAAGATGCTGAGGTGGTTCTCCTCCTGGTAGGCACAATGCCCCAACAACAATACACTGAAATTCCAGTGGCTGTATGTACCTGCAGGGCAACCACCAACACCAGTCACTGTCCATACCCTGCAGAGATGCTGGTTCTCACTGCAAACCCCACTCCAAACTCTAACTATTTCCCCAGTGCTCCCTCTGGTTGGAATAACACAGCTTTATTGGACACCCAGGGTTCCTTTTCTCCTCTGCCACTCTGAGGGGCTGTTCCAAGCATCACCACCTCCTGCTGCAGGTGTGAACTGCAGCAGAGCTGCTCTGACAGTGAGCACTGAAACCATCCCTGCGTTCTTTCCACTCCACCCCACCTGCTGTCACCACTACAGACACACCCCTACTCTGAGAAGCTTCCACTGACCAAATTCTGGCTTTTAAGATTTCCTAGTAACAGAAAGCAAGCTTTAGTTACTTCTTTTAAGAATGAATGGCTTCTGACGAGCTAAGGTATGCAAAATAATTTCCCAAAAGTGTTATTTCTGACACCCCTCTGTGCACTGCCAGAGGAATCACAACCCATCATACACAATGTGGCTGTTCTGCATTTTATCACAGCTTCATCAGCTGCCTGCAACACTCACTGAGGACGGTCTCACTGCAAAAGCAATCTTGCATTTACAATTAGGCCTCAAAAATGACTTCATGGACAACTAAGAGGTCAGACATCTAAGTACAGAAACAATCCCAGCTGGCCAGTTTCATTTAGAGCAAGGCCTTGTTCCTGTGCAAATCTGAGGTAAAGATTAGTCTGCAGTGACATCCATGCACTACAAAGGTGACACTTCAGTCAGTTTTGCCCCTCACTGTCACACCCTGAGCATTTGTAACCACAGGGAAGTTGGTGATACTGACCCTCAGTTTGGGTTAATTTGGGACAGTCCAAATTTTAACAGGCAATTTGACCTGGTGAACAATACCAGGTCTGGAACCAGTATAGAGGAAACAGCTTCTGTAGATCCCAGCTCCTTCTTGACACGATACCCAGTTCATGCACAGCTCCTTCCATGCAGAGCAGAACCATTGGTTTGCTCCTTGGGAATTCAGTACTGGGCTGGGCCTCACACCTCTGACTGCCTGCTGGGGCTGCAGCTGAGTTACAGGATCTGTAACAACCTGAGCGGAGTTCTAGGAGTTAAGACAGCCACCAGCACTTGTTTTGTGTAACAAATTTCAGTCTGTCACATGCCAAAACTGCATTAACTGAAAAATCATTCTGCTTTTAGAAGAAAGCTGTAGCACGTTCAAGAGCAAGCAGAATGCAAAGTAGTATTTTCACAGGAAAAAAAAAACCTCATCAATCCTGCTACAGTTAAATCAACACAATTACATTTCATTTTGGGAATACAAATGTTAACAACTAACATACCAATATCTCCGGAACATTCTACCACAGCATCACTGGGGTTTTTTCACACAGGAACAACAGAACTCCTAAATTCTGACACTGTGTAAAATTAATTCAATTTTTATCTTTTTAAGACAAACAGATTTTAGATTACAAAGTCATCTTAGGAGACATAAAACCCCCCCATGACTAGGATCAGGATTCTAGGCAATCCCTAGATAAAAATCATCCACCTATAGTTCATTATAAGGTTTTTAAGAGTATTAATTACCACTATAACATCAAATCTCAGTGACCAGAGAGCAAAACTAACCCAACTGGTACAACTAAGCAGCAACAGCAAAGCCCTTCCTGTTCCTGCCCTTCCCTGAAAACTTAACCCTTCAAGTAAGACAGGCCTATTCACCATCCTCATACACAAACTTAAACCTGAGACAAATATTCACATTTGCCTATTAAGTCATCAGAGTCTCAAGCAGAACACCTGAATTTCCATTTCTGACAGCTGGAAGCATGAGTCTCCTTTATTCTTCCCAACACACAAATCCACGGCCCTCTCACCAGACAGCAAATGATGGGATTGATGCCTCCAATTGCAACCTCCAATGGAACACAGAACAAACAAGCTCCATTTCTACTGCTGCTCCTTGAGGAACAGAGGTGGAAGGCAGCATTTCCCATTTATCACCTTGGACTAACAGCTCCCTGTTCCTGTGGACAAACCAGCAGCAGCTCTACGATCCTTTACAGCATGGAACAGGAACCACGGCAGGAATCCGGTCTCGTGGTAACAACACAAAGTCAGAAAACTAACAAGTTCCTTTGCTGGGCTTTCCCCTACACCTGGGAGACTTAATCCATCGACCTTGTGTGGCCAAAGTGTTTGCAGCAGCACACTGGTCTGTCAGCTGGCCAAGGAAAAGTGAGGACCGAGCATTCTGATTGATAACATGAATATATAAACAGCTCTCTGCGATTTCCCCTATCAGGCATCCAACTTGCACCAAAACACATGCACAGGCAACGTCCTTCTCCTCCTGTGTAATGGGATTAGCTTGCTCAAGGTTAAATAGCCTTAGCAGAAATGCAAACCATATTTTTCAATTTAGATCAAGTGAAAATAAAACACCCCGGCCATGGGAAATCCACATCGGAGACAGAACAAAGGCTCTGGTTTCAACAGCTTAACTTGAAAGGTGCTTTATTTTCAAGTGAGACAAAATGAAAATGGATCTCGATCTCAGGAGAGACTGCACATTTGATGGCTCTGAAGATGGGCAAGGAGAAGCTGCTGTTATTTGCATAAATTTAAGCAAACCGAGGGTCAGATAAATATTTACTGTTATTTATTTAAAAGTAAATTTTTGTTACAATTGTGTATCCCAGCACAATTCTTTGTATAAGGTGGGGGAAAACCAACAAACTACTCAAATGATTTCCTCAATTAAGCTATTAAAAATAACCCAAAGAAAACAAACCCAACTTTTTAGTCTTCTAAGACAAGTTATCAAGACAGTACACGGCATTTCATTTTTGTATAGCCCGATTTGTTATTTGGCTTCTGAAGTGGAAAAAGCTGTCATGCTCAAACTGCAAACATTTCAGGTAATATTTATATCAAAACATGCTTCACTTATTACTTCAATTCTTGAAAAAAGAGATCTATTAATCTTTAATTTCTAAAGCTCCAGCTTGGCATTGTAAAAATACTTGGGCTGAAATAGACATACTTAACCTTTATTCTCATGTTGCAGAAGAGCACAATCAAGTTAACCCATATTTCCCCTGGCAGACAGGCTGAGGATGAAGTAATTAATGTTTGTGCAGCTTTGCTATCTTTGCTGTTACAATATATCAAAGGGCAACATGTTTTGCCACAATAAAATCAGAATTCTATCACCTCACTGAGGAAATGATGGTTACAAGAACTGTGAGTCCCCATCCCGGGAGGGATTACCAGAGGTACCGATGTGGCACTGGGGGACGTGGTGAGTGCTGGCCTGGGCAGTGCTGGAGGATGGCTGGCTCGAGGACCCTGGAGGAGTGTCCTGACCCAAAGGCCCCAGAGCCACACGAGGGGCAAGGACACCCCAGGGCAGCCACCCCAGGCCAGAGCCACCTCTCCACTCGGCCAGAGCCACCTCTCCACTGCTGCAGGAGCAGCAGTCCCAGCCCTGCCCAGGGCTCTGCCAGCCCAGCAATACCTCCAGCCCCGCTCCCCACTGCCCCCAGGCACAGCTGGCATTGCTCCCACCCCAAAAAACTTCTGGGAGTCTTGAGGCTGCAAAGGGATTCTCCCAAAGGTGTCATGGCCTGCTGGGTGTCCTGTGAAGCACCTCACACACTGCACTGGGGGCTGCTGCCATCACAATGGTCCTCCAGGCTGAAGACATGGTCCCAGCAGCTTTGGGCAGGGGGCACCTGAGGGAACCTCTGCCATGGACAAGGGAGTCCAGTTAAACCAGGAGCCACCTCCAGTGGCACTGGGTTGCCAGCTGAAGGCAAAAAATAACAATGAATTTTTATCTTTTGCCCATATACTACTAGAGGAAACATACAAGTAAGAATTAGAAGTGATTATACACAGCAGCTTCTGAAACCAAAGTAAAATTTCCAGCAATGGACATATCAAAAAAATTTCTGGAAAAATAAATAAATAAATCAATCCTTTCCACCATTTGCTCTTCTAGTTATAAATTAACTTGCAGTGCTACAGGTGGAACACTGCCAGGTAGCTACAGGTAAGTATCAGGGATTGAAAGATCTTTAACAATTCTGCAAAAACAGCACCATATGTTCAACCTACAGCTGATCTTCTACACAGACTTTCAAACGTTGCTGTGATTGGTAAGTCTTCTGTATTCTGACCTACAAGTTCACTCATCTTTCAACCTTTTGAAATGACACAATTACATTCAATTGCCAATAAAAGTGATTTCTCAGGTTCTGTAAAAACCAACAGCTAGCTTTCCTACTCACCAGCATTCCACAACAATCAATTATAAAAAGTATATTTTGATTAAAATGGGATCCTGTGTTTCCTTTATCAATGCCATCCACAAAATAGCACACTACACCAAAAGAGCACTTGGAGTTTATGGAATAGACACTAGTACTTTCAAGTTAACAAAAAAATCCCAACAAACTCCGCCAGTGCCTCGCATGGAAACGCTCTGGCACCTGAACCCACCCAGCGTGTTCCTCGGAGCACAGAGAGCCTCAGGCAGTGAGAACAAAACAAACCCACTCATTTCCAGACGTGTGTGTGTGTTCTTTCCAGCTATTAACAGAGAGGAGAGGTGCTGCCAAGCTAAAAACTGGAAAAAAGACTTCAATGAATAATTAATTAGCAAATGTGTACCAGCTACTTTCTTTTTTGCTTTTAAATACCTCAGTCTTTAAATTATCACCCTAAAAGTGAAGTGATAGAATTCTACCTACCATGTCTGCCACTACCAATTACCTGGAATCCACTAACCTTTCCCATTTTCCTAACACAGAAGCTGGCTCATCAGAATGACATTCCCAAATACAAGGACTACAAACAGACCATAATTCTGGAATATTTGTGTTAGTTTTGCCCTCAAGTTTCATCCAAGATGTTCGCTGCTACATAAGCAGACAAAAGACAGATCTCTTTCCCAAGAAGTTTATCATCCAACTACACAAGACTCCAGCAGCAGCCATAAACAATCCCTATCTTCCCATAACAAATGAGGAACCGAAGAAGGCAGATTAAACTGCTCCTCCATAATCAACTGCTCAAGCTCTGCCCCGCTCCAGGCTGCTGCAGGGGCAGCACTGCCCTGCACAGGAGCTGATGTGAGACTGAAATAGCACTGGCGCCTTATGGGGGCCACCTGGCAATCACGTACAACCTCAAAAGGGGTCTGTGGAGGAGAAAGGGATGTGCAATTTTACCCAAGTATCTGTAAAGGTCTTGAAAGCATGAAGAGAATGTTTTCTCTGCAATAAACTCTTTCCATTTCACAGTAGACATCTCTCCATAAGAATTTTATCAGGAAAAAGACCCACCCCCAGAAAATCCCAACAGAAAATCAAGTGTTTACACATCCAACAGAAACAACTACACTTCTCCCTGGTTTTGTGTGTCTCTATCACTGGGCCAGCTCTATGTTTTCCCTGCAGCAGATAAGAAAAATATCACAGAAATATGATGGTTATTACAACATGAAAGCGTAAAAATCAGTTGTACAGCAGTAGCTTTGCAGAATACATGGATGAAATCTAGAGTGAGAAGTTTGCTCTCCCAAACCATGGCCAGTCTGTAACCAAGGTGGGCAGAATCATAGGTGAATGGAAGCAGTGGAGACTCTTCCCTATGGTTTGCATGCTTGTGAAGCAACAGTCAAACCCCTGCGTTTGGGAAAATAATTGTCAACATATGTCAGATATTTACCTTCTCTCAGTTCCACATAAATGAGGCAGGAAAGCCCTGTTTACCAAACAGAATTGAAAAGTTATTGCTTAAATCAGAAGAACTAAATGGTGATTTTTAGCAGTCCTGATTTTAATCAAATTTAACTCTTAGATTTCCCCAGTTAACACCAGACAGCTCCTGTTGTGGCAGATCAGGCGACATTTAACTCGTAACATGATGCCACAACAGAGTGTGCAATGGATTTATCTGAATCACTGTCACAAGTCATGCACTGAGCTTATTTTTGAGCCCAGGAATACTTGCACAGGACCCGGTATGTATGAATTTTAGAGAACACAGATCAAATGAAGATTCTTTTCCAAAAGGCCAGACGAGCCAATTACTAATCCTGAGTGTAAAACAGGAATCACTCCAACTGGATAAGCATCCTGCACTAAAAGCTGTAATACTTATCCTATCACAAACCCACAGTCTAGGCCAATACTCCCAGTAAGATTAAAAAGTGTATTTGCTACCCATTAACTTATAAGCATAAACTCCAGAAGTGACTCACCAATATACACAAAGCAAAGCCAGTGTCCCGTGGAGCTCACAGTCTATATCCACACTGTGAAAACTGAGATTAACATAAACTCTAGCACATGTCTATGTACCTTCCCAGGAAAGGATATTTGCTCTTTTACAGTTCGACTAGGTCACTGCAAATTTAATAAGACTGTAAATAATGACATTGGAGGAAGAACGAGGGCTATCTGCTGAGTTCTACCCCAGTAAAACAATTAATCAGGTCTATCCAGCGCAGGCATGCCACGGTTTATCAGCTGTGTGCTCACACAATGAGAGCTCCCTGGCTAAACATAAACCAGCTGGAGCATTAATGTGAACTTCAAACCAGTTCTGAACCTTTTAAATGAATAAAACATACTCCTCTGTGTCAGAGAGACACAGGGACCTGTTCCATAGCAGAATTTATTCTCCAAGCACTGAATTTTGGAAGTTCTGTAGTTTTCTTTCACTTCTTGTCACTCTCGGCACTGCCTGCCTGCATGACAAGATCTCTGCTAACGTCATAAAAACATGAAGATCTCCTGACTTACTAAGACTGGCGCCGAGTACTGCTCTGAACTTAGCACTCTGTCACTCCAAATAACGCAGTTCTGAAATCACTTCTGGCACCACGAACGCAGCAAGTCCCTGAACGCTGACGGGTTAACAGCAACGTGCCAAAGGTATCTTAAAGGTTCCCATGTATCCCAATTATTCCCTGTATTTCAACAACAACACAGGGAAAATCATTCATGCTTAAGTGTATTATGAAAAAAAAGGGAAAACACGCACTGAGAGCAGCGGAAAGCAAAGCCATTTGCACAGTCACAGCTCAGCCTGGAAGTTGGAGACTGCTCAGGCACAGGAAAGAAGGAAAAAAACAAGGTACCAAACCTGAGATTCTATCAGCTATACTCAGGGTTTGGGCACATTTCAAATGGCCCCAGTGGAAATCCCTTTAACAGATCACTAGCAAAAGGCCTTTGAAGGTCTAACTGAAAAAGAACCCAGAAAGGAAGTAGCACAAAAGTTGAAAACAAAGAACATAACCAATAGAGGAGATACTTGCAAGAAAGTCACCTGACTAAAAACAAAAGGTGCAGAAGAAAGAACTAATTAAATACAAAATGATACATGTTACTGGCACAGAATTCTTAGTTCAGTGTGACTCTGGACTCCCTTAAGGAACTGCCCATTATGTTATTTTCTCATTCTGAAAACTACATGTAAACAGGAAATTCACCAGCTAACTCTTCATGGCAAAAGGGGTACAGAGCCAGTAGTTATATGGTAATATATAGTTTATTCGAGTTCTTGCCACAACTGTCTTGCCTCCCAACAATATTTGTCTGAAGTGTATAAAAAAACCCCAAACCCTTCGTTCATTTTTCAGTTATTGTTAGGTACTACAATTTAGTGCAGAAAAGTTATTTTTCTCTTCAAAAACCTCTTCTATTAAAGAAACTCTATTAAACATCTGAAGACGTTACACAAAAAAACCAGCTAAAAAGGTGTTTAGTCTACAGAATTAACTAAACTTGCAGACATTTCTCCATGTAATAGAGAACGCTTTCAAATTCAGAAGGCTTTTTATCCTTACAATTAACAAGAGATTAAAGCTCCCGATAAAGCCCACAACTATTCCTAGCCCTAGGCCACCTTTCCTTCTATACTGTGGGAGGGAATTTAAATGAGTTTCTTACCTGCTTAGTTTTCTTTCGACTTCTTTGGTAGCTTTAGCTTCCAATTCTCTGGAACAGAAAGTGGTATTGGTTTCCATGTCAACAGCAATGCAGCACGAAAATAAAATCGGTGCGGGTCAGGATGCACAGGGAGCTCCAGGTGGGGTTGGTCAGGAGGGAAGGGGGAGAGCACGGATCACCCGGGACCTGGCTGCGTGTGTCCCCAGGGACGGCGAGGGGAGCGGGCAGGACCTGCATGTGCCACCCCCGTGTGCCCCAGCACCATCCCTGTGCCCTTCCTGCACCCCAGCGCCCACCAGCCTGCGTGCCCGACCTGCATGCCCACCAACACCCGTCCCCGTGTGCCCCAGCACCGTCCCCGTGCACTACCTGCGCCCAGCGCCCATCCCCGTGCGCCCTCCTTGCACTCCACCGTTTCAAGGACTTTAAGGAAAACAATTCTGCTGCATCACTTCAGACCGCGAACGTGCTCCGAGCGCAGCACCGGGACCCTCCGTGCCGCACCGGCGGCCCCAAGCGCTGCCGGCCTCGCAGGAGAGAACTCCGAGCTGGGGAGGGCAAGGCTCGGCCCGGGGCGGGGGGACCGGGACACTTCGCTCCGGGCGGGTGCCGCGACCCCTCCGGGCGGCCCCTCCGCCGGCGCCGCTGCCGCGGGGAGCCCGATCCCATCCCCTGCGCCCCGCGGGGCTCCCCCGCCGCCGGCCCTTCCCTTCCCTTCCCTTCCCTTCCCTTCCCTTCCCTTCTCCGCCCGGCCCGGCCCGGCGCCGCCCGCCCGCCCCGGTACCTCATGTATGTAAAGTGCTCGGAGTCCGTCCCGGAGGCAGCGGCGCGGGCCCGGCGCGGCCGGCGGCTCTAGGCGGGCTGAGCCCGGCGCTGCGGAGCGGGAGGGCCCGGCAGCTGCAGCCGCAGCTCCGCCGCCATTTCCTGCCGCCGCCGCCCGCCCGCCCCGCGCGCAGGAAGCGAACCCGCCCCGGCCGCGCTTCCGGGGCGCCCGGCACGGGGGGAGCGGCGCCCAGAGCCCGGTCCGGCACGGGGGGAGCGGGGCCGAGCCCAGAGCCCCAGAGCCCGGCCCGGCACGGGGGGAGCGGCGCCCAGAGCCCGGCCCGGCACGGGGGGAGCGGGGCCGAGCCCGGCCCGGCATGGGGTGGAGTGGGGCCGAGCCCGGCACGGCCACACGGGGAGCAGCGCCCAGAGCCCGGCACGGGGGGAGCAGGGCCCAGAGCCCCAGAGCCCCAGAGCCCG
The DNA here is from genome assembly GCA_013397795.1 of Orthonyx spaldingii. Lineage (NCBI taxonomy): Eukaryota > Metazoa > Chordata > Aves > Passeriformes > Orthonychidae > Orthonyx > Orthonyx spaldingii. The sequence continues at coordinate 647,301 of VZTJ01006727.1, forward strand.
GCACGTGCGGAGCTCCTGCGGGGCTGCGAGCGCTGGGGCCTCGGGCCAGGGTCCCGCCTGGGTCAGGGAGTCACAGAACCATCACTTCGCTTGAGGCTGTGTCAGGGGGTTTGGGATGGATCTCAGGGAAAGGTTCTTCCCCCAGAGGGTGCTGGGCACTGCCCAGGCTCCCCAGGGAATGGTCCCGGCCCCGCGGCTGCCAGAGCTCCAGGAGCGCTTGGACGCCGCTGCCAGGGATGTACAGGGTGGGATTGTTGGGGTGTTCTCTGCACAGCCAGGAGTTGGACTGGATGATCCCTGTGGGTCCCTTCCAGCTCAGGAGATTCTGTGATCAAGGTTGGAAGAGACCTTTAAGATCATCAAATCCAACCCTCCAGCACTGCCAGTCTTACCCCTAAACCCCAAAACCACATTGCCCAGTGCCAGATCAGATGCCTCTCAAACACTCCCAGGGATGGGGACTCCACCACCTCACTAGGCAGTCCCTTCCAAAGCCTGACCATCTGAAAAGTGAAAAAAATTTTCTAATATCTAATCTGAACCTCCCTTCTCTCATCTTAAGACCGTGTTCTCCTGTCCTCCCACTGCAGCATGGTAGAAGAGATGGGCCTCATCTCACTGCACCCTCCTGGTTGGGGAGCTGTGGGGAGCGATGAGGTCCCACACACTGGTGTAGTCCTTAGTTATCCCAATCACACACAGGAATTCCAGGCACTTGTCTCATCAAGAACCCTCAGCCAAACACAGTCGTTCCCCAAGCCATGCAGGACAAGGCACAGATGGACATAACATCCATTTCCACGCTTCCCTGTGTGGGGCAGCTCGCCCAGGGTGCTGCTGCTGTGCCAGCTCTATTCCAAGCTTGGGGCATCAAAAACTGGCAGATAAAAGGAGTTAATGACTAAATAACAACATAGACATTTCTCTTAACCTTCCACTGACTCTGTTGGGTTGAGGGAGGGAATAGAAAAGTCCCCAGCACAGGCAAACTTGGTGAGAGATCGATATATGTGAACACGGAGCTTAATCCAAAGCACACAGATACCTCAATTACAGCAAATGAAGAGTGATGAGTATATGAGCCACACTCCTTTACTGGACTTGGCTTCAGTAACAATATCCCAGAAATCAGAAAAATCAAACCAGTCAAAGGACTGAACAGGATAATGGACGAGAATTGAGAGCAGTAATGTCAGGAACGAGTGAAACTGAGAGTGGACAAGAATTCCCAGTAAATAGTTCTGCATCTGACAAGCACTCCCTGTCCAAGGTTTTGTTGGCATAGGAAAGTTCTTGCTCTGTCTTTGCCTCCAGCTGCACATTGTTACCAGCATTTTCCAGCCCAGTTTCAGTTGGCTTTTACCATTCTTACCAGTGCTGGTGAGAAAAGGAATGCTGTTTGATTCCTTTGTGACATGAACGCATGCCCTGAGCACATGAGCCATTGTCCCTGGAAATCTGCTGCAGTATCTACTGTCTTTCTGCCAGCATGAACGATGTACAGCGTTTTTCAGCTGAAGAAGTTCCTCCAGTATTAGAGACAAAGTTCATGACAATGCAGAGTAGCCAGTGAACACATTTTTGTCCTTAGAGGCTCAGAAATGCGGAGTGCATTGCTGTGATCTGAACAGGCACAGCTGCAAAGTGACAATTTGAAATCACAGTTTCTCAGTGTCTTGTAATAACTTGTAAGTTAATTTGGTCTTGTTTATTTTTCTTCATATGAAAAAGTTTGGACTGTCATGTAATTGTGTGTAACTGAAAGCCATTATTTCCTGAAGTGTGACTCAGCTCTCTCTCACTGTTCCATTCACAGCAGCCGTGTTTCATGTCTCTTTGGAGGCACTACACATGGTGTAGGAGGGCTGCTGTTAAGTCTGTCCTCAGTTGGGAAGGCTGATGAATGCATTATGTACTCCTGTTATGTCAGTTTGTTAACTGTATTATGCCACTGTCAATAAAACTCATAGTCAAGGTCTGCATCTTTATTATTTCAGGTTGTTCTCTATGCTATTTATGCACATGCTCCTAGTAACTAGTCCGCTGCAGCAGTGGCTTCCTTTCTGCATGTAAGTGCTGCAGCTGGCTATAGACTGTCAGCAAACCCGCTGCAGGAACCAACCCTCGATCACTCACCCTGGCATCTCCTCCTGGCATCTGCGTCATGGTCTTACCTCTTTCACCCTCACAAGTAACACTTTGCTCAGCTGAGTTCTGACACGTATGAAACTGGTGAATTCCTGGATGCACTATGGAAATTAAGGAATCCTCAAATAGGAAGAACATTTTCTTCTAGAAGAACCAGCAGGTTGAGCTTCACCCATGCAAAAGCCCATCAGTCAAAGCAGTGCTACTTGGTGCTGGCTGGAAGGAGCACTTAGATGTTAACCACTCCTGGTTTTAGCAGTTAATGTGTGCTGAGCGTAGAGTTATTTGGAAACTGAGGTTTGGAGGACCTTCTCTCCTGCTTACTACAGTTATTTGGTTCATTCTTTGTCCCTTGGTGCTCTCTGAAGCTTGGACCTCTGGACTTCTCTGCTAAGGCCCCAGATTCTGATTCTGCCAGCAAAGGGACACTAGAACATCTCTGTGCTTAAAATGACATTTGTAACCACCTGAGTTGGGAGCTGTTTTCAGCTGAAGGGTAGATAAATCCTTAAGCTCCATCTGTGAAATGTCAATGCTTCTCTTGCTCATGGAATCTCTGTCCCTGGGACCCACCGTGTTCCTGGGTGGGAAGGAGCACTCTGGGGAGTGTGTGCAGGGAGGAACCAGCTCGTGCCACCCACGATGCTCCCTGGCACTGCTGTCCTTCTCTGGTGTGGGTTTGAATGGCTCTGCAGTGCTCTGGCCACACATAGCATTAGAAATTAGAAATAATGGAAGCAACTTTTCAAGGGCAAACAGCCCACCCGTGTTCAGGCAGCTGCCAGGGATGTACCTGTGTGGTTACAGTTTCACCACTCGGCAAACATGCCCTCCTGGGCACTGATCCCCAAATATCCTCTCCCAGCAACAGCAGCCACCACCTGCACCCTGCCAGCTTGGCACACACACATGTCCTCCCATCGTCACATCCCCATTCACTTTTTAATTAGGATTTTCATATCATCAGAGCAAGAGAATAAACGGCAGGAGGCAGGGAAATGCACTGCCTGAAAACAGTTAAAGAGGAGCTGGCGCCGTTTCAGCGTTCCCATCCCCTCCGCCCTTCCCCTTCAGCTGCAGTTTGCTCTCAAGGCAAAGGAAGCCGACATGTTAGAAAATACTTTCTACTTCATGTCTGGGGAAAACAGAGCTGGGGCTGTCTCAGGAGAACCTCGGGCCTGGGGATGTGGAGAATTTGCTGTCAATAACTCGCAGGCGCTTGCTCCATTCAGCATCATTACACAGAGAGAAGCCACTGTCACCAGCAAAACAGATTGTTTTCAAAATTGCTCTTGACTTAAATAATCTAAATGAGCTGATTTGACAGACAAGAGAAAACAGTCTCCTCGTCAATGTGGTGGCTCTGTGTTCCTCTGCAAGGAGACTCCTTTCCTTTTCATTGTAGAGGCTTTATTTAAGGATTTAAAAATAGCCCAGGCGACGGTAAGAGACAGCAGTATAAAGGTACTGAGCAGGCAGCACTTACTGATAAAGCAATCCCTGCCCCAAAGCATGTCAGTGCAGTCAGCTGGGCTGTGTGTTAGAGAGGGACATTTGGGGCTCTGAGGATCCTTAATTAGGAGAAAAACCCACAAATGACATAACTGGAAGTTGGTAGCAGAAAGTGTTGAGCTTGCCTTCTCATCAGCCCTGAAAGCAGCTGGAAACAGCCCTCGAAAGCAACCAACACCATCCATGCTGAGGCTGGGGGTTACACAGTCGGTTTCATTTCACGGGCTGCAGCAAACAGCCATCGGATCTGTGCTGGGGAGAACATTCCCTGCCTTCCCTCCGGGCTCCAGCGCCTTGGCAGCATTCTCAGAGTGATCAGAGCAGGGCAGAGCAGGCACTTGGGGTTATTAAATGAGGATTTAATCCTACCCTTTAAATCAGCAAAAAAATTATCAAAGATAAAGGATTTCCCTGTGTTTTAAAGCCAGTCCAACTTGCATCCCCTGATCTGTGTTTGGGAAGGCTGCCAACTGCAAAATGGAATCGCTGAGCCTGGATTTCGCTCTGCATCCAGCCAATTACGGTGGCCTCGCATCCCCGCGCTTGGAAGTGGTGCAGTACAAGAGACTGACAAGATCCAATCTTTATTTATTTACCAGGACTGCATTGCACTTCCAAAGGGAATCACAGTGGTGGGCTGAGTGCAGCCCTCCCCAGACCCCATGCTCCACACTGCTCAGGCCTTAGTGAATATGGCCTAGTCCAAACCCCTCGTGGGGGGGGTCCCCCAGCTCCGAAGGTTGCCCTGGAGATGCTGCCACAGCAGCGGGTCCAGGCACCCTGCACATCACCCGCCCTGTGAGCAGCTCAGCCAATTTGCCCACATGAAGTCTGCTGGGTCTGCACGTGCTGGGCTCTCTTCCACAGCCATGGCTCTTTCTAGCTTGTTTCTAGGCTTTTGCTAACCTAAAAGACAATTCCAAAAACTAGTGGGGCATTTTTTTAAGAGAGCCCAAACCAGCAAGAAGATGCGGATGACACATGCAGGAAAAAGTGCTGCCCCTCCTGTTTCTGCCCTCCAGTCTCAGTTATTTGTGATGGCCTCATGTAAACACTGATGTTCACGGAGGAAACAGCTTCCCCTGCCTTCAGCCCACCAGCTACATCCAAGGCAGAGCTCACCCGTCCTCCAGGATTAATCTTGACTGGTGAATTGGTGAGAGAGACGTGAGCCACTTCTCCAGAGAAACTGCTGGAGCCCTGGGGGAGGGCTGGGAGCGCCTGAGCATGGGAGTGGCCGGTTCTGCAGGGCTGGGGCAGCGACTGCAGCTGGGCAGCCCTCACCTGCCCCGGGGCTGCACCCTGCCCGTGTGCTCTGTCCTCCATCGTGTCTGTGGGAGTGAGCCCTTCCTAATCAATGCTCATCAATCACCTCACTCACTCCTGCCCTTTTCCAGCCCAGCACCAGATTAACAGATTTCACCTGTTTCCTTTGCATTTCTCACTGAAATGGCACAAACAATTCCTGCTCTGTCACAGACCAGTTCTTTTTGTGCCAGCAATATGCTCTGGTTTAGGTTTCAGAGAGCAATTCGTCTGCAGAGTTTCCTAATTATGAAGAATAAAATGGGGCCAGGACACACTTTATTGAGCAGCACCACAGACCACAGCAGGAGCTCTGGCACTTTTTACCCCCTGGGACTGTCTCCAGGTGGGGGAGTGTCCTCATGCAAAGTCATGTCAGTGCTGCCAGGGTGGCTCTTCCAGCCACTGTCGTGCCTGGGCCACCGCTGGCACCTGCTGTGGACTTTCTGTGGAACCCTGAACTCCTGTGCTCCCAATTCTCCCAGTGGTCCAAGTGGGAGGCGCTGTAGTGCTGAGGTGGTTACATCTCACCATAACAACGCAGGGAATTACTTAGGAGCGTGTCTGAGGTCTAGCAAGATGAAAGGTCCTTCCAGTGAGACCCTCGAGACCAGCAGCTTTGTGCCCACTCCCAGCTGCAGCCCTGCTTGGCACAGTCAGGCTCTGAGTGATGTGGCTGAAGAATTCCCAGTCCGACCTGCTCCCCATAGCAGCAGGGTAGAACAAACTGCTGGATAAACCCCCCTCAGCTGCTGCCCCGGGACCAGCTGTGCAGCTCCTGCTGCCTTCCAAGATGCCTGTTTCAGAGGACAGGTTCTCCTGGAGACATTTTCTTTCTGGGCAAGGCTGACACACAGATGCTGCTTCTGCCCTTAATAAAGTACTCACTGTTCTCCTGTTACCCTCTTATTTCCCTCCTGCCTCACTTCATGCCCTGGGGAGCACCAGGACCTCAGCAATGACACTTCACAGCCCCCTTTTATGTCCCCTCCTGGCTGCCTCCCTGCACCCTGGGGAAGGTCCACAGGGACCAGAGTGCCTGGAAACCGGAGTCCCCACAAATCCCAATAACACACCTGTGGATGCACGCATGTCCTTTTCCATCTATCTTTGCACCCTTGTGCCACTTGAGCAGATGTGTAACATCATCCCTTTTCTAAGCCTTGAACTCCCTGGAAGCAAGGATGGATACTGCAATTGATGGATTGCACCATCCAGCAAGCTGGCTTTGCCCTGCCTCTGGCAGAGGGGAAGAGGCAGCGAGCTCAGGCAGGATCCCAGCTGTGGGCTTCGAGTTCACTCCAGACACTTTTTCCTCTGCCAGGGGCTGGAATCTTAACTGCTATCTCAGTTCAGCAGATCTGGCTGCCCCTAAGCCTCGAGGACAGGGCTGCGCTGAAAACGGCACGTCTGGCTGTGCAAGGAAATGTCAGCTATGCCTGGCGAGGGGGAGAGGAGGAAAACGCCTCCCCCACTTGCTCCTGCCCATCCGATGTGTGGCCGCTAGCACAGCCCCATCCTGCTGCCCTCTGCCAGGCGATGTGGTCACACCAGCTCCGCTGAGCGCCGGCAACTCGGCTGGAGGAAGGAGGGGAGCGAGGAAACGCAGTGTTCTCACCCTGATTGAATCCCATGGATTTCTGAGCAGCTACTGCACCGATAAAACAAAGGCTGCTTTGAAATGGATGCCTGGCCTGGCCGGCTGCCAGCGCCAGGCGGGAGACAAAGGCTGGGAATACAAATGCAGCTCTGGAAGTGGCGAGCCAAGGATGCTCTGCAGCAGGGAGAGCGCGTCGCCATGGAGACACGGCGGCCAAACCGGGAGGAAAGGACCCGCACTGGGATGGACTGGGAGCCGCCGGAGACACAGAGGCACTAGAGGGGCAAGTGCACTGAACCCTGCAGAGAGGCTGGACCAGGTGCTGGCTCTGTGTCATCTCAGGCCCAGGACCTGGCCTGGCAAGTGGCATGAATGGCATCTGTCAAGCAGACAGCGAAAATTAGGAGGGATCCATGAAGGAATTCTTTTTTCCCCTCATTTCATCAAACCAAAAGCTGTCTAGGGGGGCAAATATTGCTTCAATGAGTTCATGCAGGAGGCACAAACCCCTGAGCAGGCCTGGGCAATGACACATATCCCACCCAGAGCTCCCAGATCAGCTGCAGAAGGATGTAACAGGCACTGTGCAGAATTATGTCATGAAAGGCTGGTGGTGATGAACATGATTTGTGTGCCTGATAGTGGTGCAGGGTCATTTATCACTTAGAAGGCAGGAACTGCTCCTGGGTCCTGTCCAAACGTCTGGTGAGTCCATGTGGATGGCTCTTGTGTCCGGCCAGGATGCAGGCTGAGACACCGGCCGGGCAGGGAACATGTAGGGTTCCCATTGTGGGCTGGAAGACCACCTTGCCCTCACTTTCTGCCTGCCCATGGCCCACATCAGGCGGGAATTAATGCCAGGAGAGTCTGAGGTGATGTGGGGCATGGCGGGGCCACCCTGAGCTCACAGCTCTGTGACAGCTGCCACCACCAAAGCACCTGCGGCAGCAGCGTCCCGGGCAGTGCATGAGCCCCACGTCACCACAGCACGGCCCTGTGCTGAGCCCTGGGCAGGACCCTCCACCACTGGGATCTTGGAAGGAATGGGAAAATCTCTCCCATATGCTTTCCATAAAGCCCGAAGCCCTTGTGGCTTTGCAGAGCAGGAGAAGGAGCGGGAATCAAACCATCATTTTTTAAGGCATGGGAGGCACTCAGGTGCCACCCCAGTGAGGGCTGTGTAAACAGCCAGAAAGACAGATTAGACACAACAGAGCTCACTGTCAGCACGCGACAAATAATGAACCAAGGATAAGAATCCCCAGGGAGGCACTTTTCTAATAAATGACATTTTGATCTATAGCTTTAACAACTCGTCCCAAGCCATCACATTGTGAATTAGGGAAAGGGAACCCATAACCTGCCCCGTCAGTCCTGAAGAGGATCAGGGAGGCAGGAATGCTGCTGTGAGGAAGGTGATGGGAACATTTTCTGCACTTGCAGGTTGACTGCAAGAATTCCTTGTTGGCTTTACCAATGATAAAAATCACCAGTGAGTTTCCTATTCTCAATACTGAATTGCTAATGCTCCCACAACGAGCCCCACGCTCTGTCTGATCCTGCCCCATGGGCTCTGCAGCACAGGGAGGAACAGGAACAAAAACCAGCAAAGTGTCTGCACAGCCGAGCTGTACTGAAATCCTCCTGGCAGGTTAACATTGCCAGGCAGGTGTTTTTCCATGAAAGTCAAGGCCATGCTTCCTCTGCAAAGTGCTGGAGGTCCCCACCCATTCCAGGGGGTGGCTGAGACTGCTCTGGCTCTGACAGCCACAGAGCCCTGTCCCACCAAGTGAATTACCAAACACCTGCTCCTGCCCTCTCAGCAGCAGCCTGTGATCAGCCATCCCTGGGCCTCACTTGTTCTTGTGAGCAACTAAAACTTAGTTTATCTTGTTTTAATTAAAGCTAAAAAACCTCAGTAGCCTTTGATTTCTCTCTTTGCTTTGCAGAGGGGGAAAAAAAAGCCAGAAGGATAAAGGGACAGGCAGGAGAAAAAAGGCTGTGAGACAAACACACACCAGCTCTGTTGGCTTTTATTTTATGTGTAGCCCTTTTCTTAAAAGAAATAATTACGTTTCAAAACCTCCTTTCCCTGTTCTGAGTGCTGCCTCTTTCCACATTAACGCTATTTGCATGCGCCATCTCCTCCCACCCTTCAATAATTTAAACCTTCATTTTTTATTCACTCAGTTGTCAGGTTCATTTACATATCATATATCTATATTTAACACTGACTTTGCTTCCCTGTTTTGTTTTGGGTTTTTTTTAAACAGGAAATAGATTTCCCTGCTAATTTAACCACGTCTGGGCAGGGCTGGCTGGGGGGGGATCAGCACAGGTGCAGTGGGGGCTAGAGGGGTGCTGAAGTCTCCTTTGGTGGGTGCAGCAGTGCTGGCAGGGGCTCGGCAGCCCCATGGCCAGGCCCTCACCTCCATCAGCTCCAGGGAGCTCCGAGTGGTCTGCTCTCCACATCCTCCTCCCACTTCCATGGAGGGAACTCAGCCTCTTTCCCCGCCACGGGCAGGGGCCAGGGGAGTGCTCTGGCAGGGGGGGACTCCAGGTTTCCCCTCCAGTCTTGGCTGTGATTTGACAGCTCTGCCTTTATCAGCAGTGTGAGGCAAAGGGCGATTGCTGCTGGCACGGGGTGTGACTGTGCGGCTGCCAGCGGGGTGGGGTCTGCAGCCCCCCAGGGCAGGAGCTCTGCAGCCCCCCAGGGCAGGAGCTCTGCATCCTGTGCACAGGTGTCCTTCAGCCGCCTCTGCCCTAAATCTGCTCAGAAAACCAAGGGAAATCATCAAGCACAGGTTCAGCTGAGTCTCTCCACACAACAGCATCTGGCACCTGCTTGTTTTAGTGCCAGACCTGGGATCAGCCCCTCCTGACGCTTTGGAGCAGGCTCTGCCCTCCAATCACCCCCCTCGGCCCCGCAGAACGAGGGAGGCAACAGGGGACACAAACCTCCTGCTGCAGGAGACCAGGGGCAGACCACAAGGACTATGGCAGCGACTGGCAGTGCTGGGGACCACCTGGGCCTGACCAGGGGACATTAAAGGCCCCTAAAAAAGCACCCCTGCAGTGCCAGGCTGGGCATACTTGTCCCAGTGTCTGCTCTGTCCCACAGGTGCAGTATCATGGGAGTGAAGGGTTACATATGTTCCACATGGGTAGGCTTAAGGCCCATGGAAAATAAATAGTATTAAAGGCAATTTGAAGGAGAGAACATGAATGAGAAAGGGGTAAATCACAGTGCCAGTCACTGAGGAGAGGCTCAGATCCCCCTCCCTCATTTTCTACATTACTAGAAAAAACAGTGAACTGATCTCAGACAAATGAGCCCTCTGGACCCAATTTTTCAAGTTAATGAGCTCCTCTTGCAGCACTTTCCCAGCATGGAGACTCCCAGCACCTACTCTGTGCCACATCCTCTAATGAGCAGAGCCATCACCATCCATCTCAATATGAGCTGAGGGGCAGCCAGCGCCTGGCACGAGCTGGGGGCAGTGATGCCCACAGACCCACTCAGGGAGGCAGAGAGAGCCTGGAGCCTTGGCCCTGCATCCAGGGAGCTGCAGCAGCCTCAGATGAAACCACTGTGGTCCTCCTAATCCAGGGCAGGGCTCTGCCCAGAATGGTGGAGCTCTGCCAAGGATGCTCCAGGGCTTGGTGCCGACTGATGGTTTAAAAGCCCTGAGGGTTTGATGGCAGCTGCCTCCTGGGTGAGCACCGATGGCTCATCTGGCACATTCCCAGTAAGCCCAGCACATTCTGCCTCTCCCAGTCTTCCAGCATCAACCTCCAGCTGAACTGGAGTTTGCCAGGTTCAAAATAAACTCTTGTTTCAGGAGGAAATTGCTTTTCCTGCTCCCAGAAACATCTTTGCAGTCCTGGATGGAAGATTTCCGATGGCTTTTAGTGAATTATTAGAATTGTCCCTCACACTTGCCCTTCCCCAGGCTGCAGGAGGGAGGAGTGGGGCTGCAGGACTCGGCTCCAGCACATGCAGCGCTCCCTACTATTATGCTTAAATTAACAGGGAAGTTTTTGTAAATTGAAGACTAATTTTCTCATGGGAATAGATCATTAAATTACAGAATGCTAATGAAAATTTACAGCATCTGGAGAGAGGGTGGAGGGAGGGGCAGAGGGAGCAGTTTGTTGGTATTTTTCCTTTTTTTCCTGGTTGCAGTCAGAAGCGGGGAGCTGCCACGTCCCAGCCCTGGAGCTGAGAGAGGAGACGGACACATCCACAGGGGCTTGAAGGATGGGACCAAGGACCCCCATGGGGGAAGGTGCAGTGAGGCCAGAGCTGCCTTCCTGGAGCCCCTGAGACCCTGAGAGAGGCAATGGCAGGGGATGAGACTCCTCCACGCTCCTGTGTCAGCGCTGGGAGCTCGGCTCCTCCATCCTCCCCTGCAGAGCTTCCCTGGGCCCTGTGGGGGCTCGGGTAGTGTGGGGGTCCTTCCCCCACGCCGTGCCCATTGCCCTTCCCCAGGCCTGTGGCAGCAGTGCCCATTGCCCTGGCAACGTGCTGGCTGAGCCACGCATCCACCTGGGTTAGGGAGCAGCAGCCGCCCTTGGCTGCTGTACTTTTCCAGTCGAACTCAATTTCTTCAGAGCAATGAGGCTCAATAGCTCTGGGAGTGCAGAGGCAGGAGCTGCCTTTTGGGGAGGGGACACTGGGGAGAGTTGTGTCTGAGGGGCTCAGAGTGAGGAAATGCAGATTTTTTATTGCTTTGATCATACATAATTTAAATATTCAAACGACTCTGGAATTCGTTGAATTATACATGAATTTCACAGGCAGCATTTTCATAACTCTTGAAAGGCATTAATGGTTTTTTTTGCTCCCTTCAAAACCTTGGCTAACCTTAAATTTATTTATCTGAAAATTTTTAAAAATCCAGATCAATCTCATCTGGAATCACCTTGAGAACATCACCTATGCTGGTGGGTGATTCCGTTGTGTTAATGAGGGTAATGTTAGTTTGCTCTCAGCTGTGACCTAATGTATTTTGTGGCAATGTTTGGGTCAGCCTGGCAGGGTGAGACGTCTCTGAGCTCCCTCCCATGAGAGCCTCCAGCTCTGCCTCAGGCTGGTTTGGGACACATGGCTGGGGGAGCTAGAGGCACTCTGGGCCAGGGGAGCACCTGAGCCTCCCTGGACACACCATCCCTCCCTCCTGGTCCCATTTTCCATGGCACCGCACACCAGGAGCTTGGGACGTGCTGCTGCATCTGTCCCTCAGCTGGCAGCTGGTGCTGTTAGCCAGCCAAGGGTCCAACTGTTCTTGTGGAGAGAAAGAGCACGGCCAGATGTTGCTCTGCAGACTGCTGCGAGCGTGTGCATGGCTGATGACGGGGGCACGGGGAGCCAGGGTGGGCCTGACAGGGGATCAGGCTCTTCCTAACATCTAATCAAGGTCTATTCACAATGATGAGCAACGCTGTGAGTGTGCCCTCCTGTTTCCATCAGACCCAGTGCAGAGCTCCCAGGCAGGGATGGAGCCAGGGAGTGCTTCTGTGCCACTCTGGATCCTTGTTTCCAAGGAGAGCATTTCCCAGCCCTATAAAGCTCTCTGGGGAGCAAGCAAGAGGCTGGGAGAGAACAGGGACCCGTGCAGCCCTGTCTGCAGCCTCTCCCTAGTTAGCTCGTTCCTCATTATCCTTCCCTACCCTTTTAATTTCTCTCTAAACTCAACCAGCTATTGCTGTTCAAACTGAAATAATTAATTGGAACAAAATTGCCACTGTAGGAGAAAAGAATGATTAAACCCATCCAGCGGACAATGGGGCAATCACAGCCTAAGCAGCTAATTACAGGGATGTGGGATAATAACAGAGCCCTGGGCAAACTCTGGGGCTGGATGAGACGGGAGGAGGGTCTGGGCTTGACTTAGCTCCGGGTTTAGTGCCTGATTCCTGGAGTAAAGATACAAATGCAAGAATGAAAGATCATTAGGGAGGGAATACCCAGACAGGTCTGCAGGGAAGCAGGAGCAGCAGGGGGCTCAGACACCCTGCACAGCCCCACGCCCACCATGGCACTGCGGCCGCTCCAGCTGGGACAGCCGCACTGGCACTCCGTGCTGGGAGCACAGAGAACCCCGAGGACACGGCTAAAGCACACTGCACACGTGTGTGCACACAAGTGTCCATGCACAGACGGTCACTCGCTGTGAGATTCCACCAGGAATCACAGCGACAGGAGGTCGGGGTGAGCCCATGGCCATCACCAAGGCCTGTGCCCAAAGGATAATGAGAAAAACAAGCGCTCTGGGGTGTTCTCTGCTGTCTCTGCAGCAGGGTGATCTTGGCCCAGAAGACCTTGCTGCAGAGCATCAGACCAGTACTGGGACAGGGGAATGGGAGGAAGTGTTTTACTGGGACTGACACAGATTCATGGGCAAGGAGCAGAGCCACGACAGAAGGGAAGAGGAGCATCACATGGGTGATGGGGTACACACCTGAGCCCTGGCTGCGGGGACACGCAAGCCCCGTGCCCTTTCCAAAATCCTGCTGTTTTACAGTTCTGCATTGGGCCCAGCACGGGGGCTGCGGAGCGGGGCCACCTGCCCCCACACTGCAGAAATGTGGGGCAACGGCGAGGTCAACACACCACCTCAACATGAGTGCCACCAGCCTTCTCCAGATGGTCACAGCAGCAGGAAAATCAAGGAGCAACCCCTTTTTGAGAGGTGCTGTGCCTTGCCAGACTCCCAGGGGAGCCCAGGGACCACTGTGGCTCCCTCCCTCCCTCCCTGCCCTCCCTGCACACATTAAAGCAGCATTTAGCTCCCAGTCAGGGGCCTGGGACTTTCCTTAATAAAGACATTTTTCATCTCCCCAGCCTCAGTGAGAGTGAGTTCAAAGTGGTGTGAAATTGGAAGCGGTCACGGTGTGCGCGCGGTGCTTCCCCAGGTACAGCACGGGGAGCTCCTGCTGCCCAGAGCACATAAATCCCGGACAACGCCGAGTCTCTTCAGTAATAGCTCATTTTCTGATGGGCTTTTGTCTGTGACTGGAGCTTCTAACAGGTATTTTCAGTGATGGGCTTGTCCCTGGGACTAAATGTAGAATAAAGAAGGCTCCTCCTGGCTAATGAGTGAATCTCTGGGGCAGCACCACCTGGAAAGGCTTCGCTCCATGATGAGCTGCCCCGGTGCCTTCCAGGCTGATTTGGGGAGCAGAGGTGGGGGAATCATCTTCTCCCAAAGTGTGCTCAAAAATTGCTGGGAAAATTGCAGCTCAAGGTCTGTGAGCATCAGTGGGAGGACAGGGCAGTTCCCACCACCAGCACAGGGGTTTGTGTGACTGCCAGGCCTAAGTGGTGTGGAAGACACAAATCCTCAAAATCACATTCGTAACAATGAGAGGGAAAATGGCCAGAATGAACCCTGTGTGCATGCAACCACGGGGCACCCGTTCGGAGAGGGAGCAGCTGCCTTACTGTTCCAAGTCTTCTGGCACCGCAGGGTGGGAGGCCTCGTCTTGGCACTTAAAGGGTGACGGCTCTTCTCTGACCTTTATGGAGACAAAAGACAGAGAGGGTTCAGCTCCACTGCGGGGCGGGAGCAGGACTCTGAGGGCCAGGGACAAGGCACAGGATTGTGTCCCCAGGGGAAATCCAGCGGAGCTGAGCTTTGGTGACAGCACCACATCTGCCAGGCTTTGGGGGTGCTGAGCTGGGGAGCACACACTGCCCAGGCCCTGCTGCTGGCTGTGGCACAGGGAGGGACACAGGACAGGGCTGCCAGGGAGGTTGAAGCCCTGATGCTGAGCAAACGTGCCTGGCAAATTGAGGAGGCTTCTGTCAAAAAAAGTGGTTTTCTATGAATATTTTCACACTCTGGCTAAGCTGCAAACCCTGTGTTCTGTCTCCACGCTGCAGCCTGGTAGCAGTTACCAGGACATCACCCGGGATGGGGTCCAGCCCTCCTGTGCCCCTGCGGGTGCTGTACCCTGGGTGCAGGACCACACTCAGCACAGCACAGACTCTGCACTGTGAGCTTGTAAAAGAAAATTAAATCAGTTACAGGAACAACTTCATGGATCCACTTTTCAGAAGTTCAGTGAGAACAGACGAGTCTCTGTGATTTAAGTGCAATCCACCCCTGCAGTGCTGACAAAACACGAGGCCATGTGGTGCTGGGTGGGATCTTGTGGTCCCACTGGCATTACCCATTTCCCTGGACCAGCTGCCCAGCTGGAGCAGCTCCCTGCAGCCCTGTGGCTTGCTGGCATGCAAAATGCAGCATCGGGAATTGTATCTCCACCGAATGCTCTGGAAGAGAAGGACGGAGACCGATTGCAGATTTTGCTGCCTGCTCCCCATTCCGGCCACCTCCACCCGAGAACAAACAGCCACAGCACAGACCCACAGCCATGCTGTACACAACCCAATTAATCACATTACTCAGGAAAATATATTGGCATAATTAATAACACAAGGCATCTCTATTGGCCTCTGCGGCGCAGCAAATTATGAGGCAGTAACACTTGGACGTGTTGACCTGGATTTCATATATAATCCATCAAACCATTCCTGCCCGGGCGGGTCTCGGGAGACATGAATGATACAAAAAAGATAATTAAACAAAAGCAAGATGGACAGCACTGGTGTCTCATTAATCACTCCCAATGTCATGGGAATGGGACCCCCAATTTTTCCCTTTTCTCTGCATAGCTTTTGGTATGTTGTGGGCCTGGAAGGGGACCTTCTTCAGAGAGGTCCCCAGACACATTCCAGAAGGTCCCCAGACACATTCCAGAGATCCCCAGAGACGTTCCATTGATTTTCTATTTCATTACTGTTATTGGCTGGTGAGAGACTAATGTGTGTTCAGTGGGAACCCTTCGAGGGGCAGGATCAGGTGAGGGATGAGGATGCAGCTGGCTAATAACTGAATCTGGATTTAGTATCCCATTAGGGAGACTGTATTTGGAAGCAGCGAGGAAAAGTTTTGCTGAAAGAGACAAAAATATTTTCAGTAGAGAAAGGTAATCTTCTGGTCAAAACAAAACAAAACTAATGAGTTTGTTTTACTCAGCTATGAGGGCAAAGAGGCTGTGAGTGAGCTCGAGGAGCTCCTGCTGGGCCCCAAGGCTGTACCTGGACTTTGGGACTTCCATGGACGCTTCACCTGCTAAATTAGTTTAATCATGTCTGCCATTAGTCATCTTTGTCGAGTCCTCATTTGGAGGCCATTTAAAGGGGATTAGAGGAAATCTCTGCTCTTTATTCCCCTACAATAGTGATTAATCCTCCAGACTCACAGCATTTTCATATTGATGGAAAGAAGCAAAATTAACTCATAACCACAAAATCCAATGTCTCCACCATGGAGCAGGACTCCGGGCCAGTGTTAGGGAAGGAGTTGCTGGGATGACGCCTGGGGTGTTCATCTATACTCAAGGGAGCCGCCAGTGCAGGGCTGAGGATCAGAGGCTCGGAGGAGCAACAGGGCAGTTCAGCACTCTGAGTGCTGTTGGGCAAGATCTGGCACACTGGGAGGGAAACCACCAGGTTCGTGGAAAAATTTAGTTCAGGGTGGACCTGGCTGCAGATACTGCAAAATCGTTGAACTCCGTGAAACACAGAGAGGAAAGCATTTGGCTGGAGATGCAATTGGTGTTGTTCCAACAAGTGGGAAGTCCTGCAGAGGAATCCTCTCCCTGAGGAGAGACTCGGCTCCCCAGAGGCCCCCGCCGGCACTCAGGGCACTGAACAAACACTTCCTAATCCAAACCAATTCAAGCCCACCTGTTGGGCTGAGCCAGCCCCTGGCAGCTCCCCAGGGCGCTCCGTGCCGGGCGCACCCCCTCTTCTCCACCCACTGCTGCCTCGCAAAGCCAGCCCGGCTCTGCTTGCACCGCAGCGACCCCAGAGCGCCGACACCCCCGACCTGAGCCTGCCGCACCACTCCTGCCTCCTCCCTTTATCCAAAGAAACAGCACTGACACGAATTTTAACATTATTTACAGAGCCGCTGTCACGAAGGGCCTTCGCCTCTCTGTCCCTCGCCACGATGCCCCCCGGACTCGTCGGCCCCAGCTGAGCTGTGCCGGCCTCTCCTCCGCGGCATCCCCGGCTGCAGCGGCAATTCCTTCTCCCGCACGGAGGAATGTGCAGCGCTGCAGCAGCCCGGAGCACAGAGGGGACCTTGTTCCGAAAGCTCATTAATCTTTAACAGAGCGTTTGGGTTAATTTGAAAGGTTACTCACCCGTCAGCGTGAAGGGATCCCGACGGGAAGGCTCCTCCTGCGCGCGCCACAGCCTTGGTGGGGAGGAGAGAGGAGAAATGAAAGCTCTGCGGGAGCGCAGCGCGCTCGCATCCTCTGCCCGGGGCTGGGGAGCGGCCGGCGGCGCGCCCGGCACACCGGGACGGGAACATCCCGGAGCCAGGCCCCGCCGGACGGGGAGAACCCCCGGCCTCTCCCCCTGGCCCCCGGGAGGGCACTGACCTGGCCTGGGCTCGGCGGCGGCGGGGGAAGCGCGCATGGCGGGGGCTCGGCGGCGGCGGGGCCCCCCGGCAGCTCCCGGAGCTCCGGCAGCCGCGGTGCCGCCGCTCCGCCCGCGCTCCCCTCGCCATCGCCGTCCCGGCGCCGCGGCCGCTCACTGGACGAGTCCTAAATCAAAACGACGCCCGTACAGCACTGGAGCCGTTTCCCCGGCTCGGGCACGGCTCCGGATTTGGGTTTAGCGTCTACTGAGCCAAGTCCTCGGTGCATTCTGTGTTAAATAACTAAGGTTAATTTGATTTGATGCACCACTTCATTACCATAAACAGCTCACAGTGTGTCAGTCCTCTGTAATTATGGTTCCTTGCAGCCGGCATCTTGTTCATTTTCCATCAGTGCTGGAGCTTCCCTGTGATCCCCTCCCAGCCAAGCCCTCCTGCCTGAACTCCCCCCAACAGTAATTAGGTGTCATTTATTCTGCAGTTGACAGTTACACTCATTTGCAAAAATAGGGGCGAGGATATAAAATTTACTTTCCATCGCAGCCACACTTGCCTCTGGTGGCTGGGACAAAGCTGTGTGTGAAGGGATGCTCCGGAGGGAAGGTGCTCTGGCGAGGGGATGCCGTGGCGGGGAGCCCCGGGGAGCCCCAGCAGCAACGGGTCAGGCTCAGCAGTGCCCACACAGAGGCAGAGGGCAAGACGTGGTGCCAGTCACTGCCCAGGTGGGATTTCTGCCCCTGCTGCCAGGGATGGAGCTGCTCTGCCACCACCACCAGCACGAGAGTGGGTGCAGGTCACAGCCCACACAGAGCAAACTGAACACACAAAGCCACCATCAACACCTGTCTCTGCCTTGGCCCCTTCTGAGCACCGGTGCCTTGGCCAAGGTGGGCACTGCCGCACTCCTCCTCCTCCCCAGTTGCATCTTGCCACGGGAGTGCAGGAACAGCGGGGAGCCGGGGATGAGGATGGGCACTTCAGTCTGTTCCTGTGCTGCTGGAGCAGGGAGTGGGGCTGCCCATGCTGGTCTGTCCTCCAAAACTGTTTCCTCATTGTCTCCCACTGAGTTCTATCCTTGTGCTAGAGGTCAATTTGCCACCTATTTTGCCCAACAAATGACTCCAGTGTTTGGAATCTCCCTTATTTGCAGCTACAGAAACAGAACAGCGCTGGCCCATCCCACAGCAAAGCAGTTGGTGGGACAAATTCCCCAGCTCCACGTATTGAGAACGCTCTGGCCTGCTGGAACCCAGGAAAAATCTGGGAACTGACCAACGAACAGCACAGAGAAATCTAAACGCATCACACTGGCTGTGGGTAGAGCTGCAGATGCCATGCCCAGCCTGACACACAATAGCAAGGCTTAGGAACCCAAAGAATGCAGCAGCAGCCTGCCCACAGAGCGAACACAGAGCTCAGCCCTGACAGTGACACTCAGGGATCATTTCTGGGGTTTTTAACTAGAATACCCCTGGAGCTGAAGCCATGGTGTTTGCACAGACGGCAGCACTAGCGAGGCACTGGGCTCTGACAATATAAAATAGATATTGTTAAAAGCCACTTATGTCTTTCCATGGGAGGATTGCGGACCCCTGGAGCAGAGCCCGGGGGACGGCCCTTTATTGCCATTGTGACCAGGTCAGTTACTCCAGAACCCAGCAAATTATTTATGAGGTGGTTGGCCTGTTAGAACATTAACACATCCATCACCTTGCTGCTGATCCCACTCCTGCCTTCACGGAGCTGTGTTGGGCTTGGGAATTTACTGGCAGTTGATTTGCTCTAAAGCTGCATTTGTAAGAAAATCCCCATCCCCAGCTCTCACTGTGACAGAGTTACAGCAGGACCTGCTGGCTTCTCCAAAATCCCTGAGACTATTTTCGCTTCTGGTTCTGTTTTTGCTCCTGTCGCCTTGTTACATGGTCTAAACAAAGGCACAAATTGGGTCTTTAATTTGCAGAGATACCTTAGAGCAATAAAAATCAAATTTAGTGATTACCATTGGAATCTTGACCTGCCCTTTAGGTGCGAGTGCTGACAGTGGGAGCAGGGATGAACCAGCCCAGCCTCTCCTTTGAAAGTGATAAAGCATTGAATCTGGAGGATAAATGGGCTGTTACAGCTGTGGGCACCCCATGGTGACAATCCAACAGGGAGAGGCAGATAGTGCTTCCCAGGAAGTGGGGACATTTATTTCTGTCTGTCAAGACACAGGAAAGATGGAGAACACACAAGGAACGGGAATTAGTGTCTTAATCTACTGCGTTTACTCTCGTCCCTTTTTTCAATGCCTTTGGCTACTCATTTCCCTGCATCTGATATTTTATTATCACGTCTTTTATGACATTTCCAGATACTTATTAAATCAAAAGGGAGAGCTCTGCTTTGTGTGCTGATGGTTTGAGGGGGATCCCGGAGACCTGGTGGAGTGGCTGGGGATGCCTGGAGAGGGATGTCTGGACCCGGCTGTGCCCTGGCTGGTGAGGAGCTCAGGGGGGGGAGGGGGTGCTCCAGCCCTGCTCATTTGGGTGAGAGAAGCAGGAAGAGGAATAAAACCACAGTCCAAGAGTGCAGGGCAGACAGAAAACCACAGTGTAAGGAGTGCAGGGCAGACAGAAAACCGCAGTCCAAGGAGTGCTGGGCAGACCCTGGCAGCTCACCCCACTGCTCTTGCCACAGCCCCTGCAGCTGGGGGCTCATCCATCCCTGTCCCACACCAGTCAAAGGCCACATGAACCATCCCAGAACCGGCTGCTGTCCCCTCTGCAATGGACAAAGAGCTGCTGCAAAGGGGGAAGGAAGATGCTGCTCTGCATGTCCACTGTGGGCAGGTCAGGAAGCAGCTGGTGTGGATCTCTGTGAGGACACTCAGCTGTAGCAGAAGGGGCTGTGCCAAACCTGGAACTCCATCGTGGTCCATCTTCCTGAGGCAGCAGTCAGGGTGAGGCTGCATCCCCTGGGCTCCTTCCCAAGCTATCACAGCCCAAAGGTGCCCTGCACATCAGCCACAGTGGAATGCACGTGGCAGGGTCAGCCTGCTCACCCCAACCCTGTCCCCTCCGGCCTCCCTGGGCTGCATGCAGCAAACTCAGTGTTTGCTGGGGTTCTTAATTATTGACCATTTGTTCACAGCCTCTGATGAACTCATTCTTAATTCTCTGAGCTGTCCATGGGGGCTCTCCTGTGCTTCCTTGGCTCTGGGTTTAGCAAGAACTGGGAAACTCGGGGTCCTGGACAGGTCTGTCAGCAGAGTCCTGGTGTCCTGCAGAGTTCAGCTCTCATGTTTGAAGGTTTAGTGTTGGCAGCACGTGCAGCTCTGGAGCAAACTCAGAAGCAGAAAGGGCTGTGGAGCCACGCAGCATAAGATCCGTGAGGATGGAGCACCTGGGAGAACTGCAGAGTGACAGGCAGGAAGGTCCCGTGGGAAGGTCTTGAGGAAAGATCTGGTTCCTGGTCCTGGAGGGATGTCCTGGAGGAAGGTGCTGGTGGAAGGTCCCTGGTGCTGGAGGGAGGTCCTGGTGGAGGTCCCTGGTGGTAGCACACAGCTGGAGGGTGGCTGCCCCCTCTCTTTGCATCAGGTCTCTTCCCAGCTCTGCCGCTCCCAGTTCCTTAGGAGAGATCAGCACATGAACTGCACTGGAAGCAGCAATAGGGCCTGGAAGAGAAGCAGCTGCGGGCAGCCCTGAAGCTCGTGATCCGCGGGGAGCAATGGGAGCAGAGCACAGAGCGACAGGGCTGGGCCCAGTGCTGCCAGCCCCAGAGCTGGCAGGGAAGTAATGGGAGTGAGGAGGAGGAGAGGGGAGGAGGTCTCCCTGCATGGGGTGGTTCTGGCTTTGTGATTTGAGGAGCTGCTGCGGTGGGATTTGGCTGTCCCCCTTGCCAGCCAGCACAGCTGGTGCACAGCGGGAGATTTGCAGCCAGGAGTGGCCCTGACCCCCGAGACACAATGCCGATGTCCTGGCACCTGCCAGGAGTGGTGCCCACAGCGGCAGGTGAGACCCCCTGGGCTGGGTGTGCGACACGGGGGCTGCACAGGGTGCGGGGGATGCCAAGCTGGCACCAGGGCTTCCACCACATCCTCTCCCTCATACTCATCTCACCTCTACCACAGGGGAACATCCACAGGAGCAGGTTTTGATGGGAGCAGAATTCCTGCCATGAAACTATTACAGAGCCAATTAAACCCAATAAAAGTCCAGAATGTGAGCGAAGTGCTGCGGGAGAGCGGAGGAGTGGGCAGGGGCCAGTGACTGGTTGGTGTGCTCAAGGACAGCCGCCTGCCAGGCAGGGACAATCTGTGTGAGCAGCAGGGAAAAAATCATCCTCCAGCAGCGCCACCGCGGTCCCTGCGATGGAATTAACCGGGAGACGGACTTGGGAGCGGCAGCAAACGTGAGAGCAGGGCAGGGAGGACGCTGGTGCCAATTAAAAGCCTGTGGAGCTCATTCCCCCAGATGGCAAATCCCGACTCCACACACGAGCCCGTGTTTGCCGAAGCCGCTGCCGCACATTCCAGGCGCCCGGCCGGGTGATTGGCAGCCGCATTCAGTAGCACTCAGAAATCCCTTTCTCTGCTGTTCCAGCAAGATCCTCAGAGATGGCTCTGCGACATATGGCTCCCTTCAGTGGCACAAAGGGCTCGCAGTGGCCCGGGAATGCCCCGAGTGTTAAATATGGGATCACGGCCGCGACAGCGCCGCACCGGAACGGCAGCTCCTATCGGTGTCAGCCCCAAAGAGCTTTTTGTGAATAATTAGTTCAAGGACAGAAAATATGAAATTGTTTCTGGCGGTTAAGCCTGCGGCGGGTGCGAGCGATGCTTGGCCATGCCCGCCGTGCCCCGGCTCCCCCGGGCGCTCTCCCCGCTCCCCGTTCCTGCGCCGACAATGGGGGAACAAAGGCCGAGCCGGCACAGGGCAGTAATTCATTCCCACCCCGGCACGCAGCTGCCCTCTCCCAGCACGGCCGCCAGCCGCCCCAGACACGATTCACCGGCCTCTGTTCCCGTGGTCTCCAGGGAGATGGCGATGGACCTGCATCCTAATGATGGGCTCCCTCCGGCCCCTGCCCGGCGTTACGGATTCAGCCCCAGCTCCCGGACAGCAGCCATCGGGGGAGAGCGGGTGTCCCCACCCCAGCGGGGACATCAGCAGCGCACCACTGGGGACATCCCTGGGGAGCGACGAGGCATGGGGTGAGTGCTAAAATAAAATCTGCATTGTCTGAGAGCTGCCGCTTCGGGACTGGCAACCCGGCATCATCGCTGAGCACCCGGCACCAGCCGCCCCTCGGATGCAGAGGAAGAGGAACCGGCCCCCCAAACCCGCCCCACGCAGGACACGCCGCGGGTTAAACCCTGGCACGGAGGGAGCGAAGGCGGCGGCCGCGGAAAGCGCCGAGCCCGGCCCGAGGAGCCCTTTGTGAGCATCACTGGGAGGACGAGCCTCGGACGCGGCCGGAGGAGCCGCCCCGCCCTCACGCCTGACCCTGCCGAGCCCCCGCGTGCCCCGCAGGATAATGAACCACGCGGCAGCGCCAATTAATTGCTGGAAGGATCTGCTCACTCACCGAATGGGGAGCCGTGCTGCCGGCGCGGAGGGCAGGGCTTGGCAGCGCCGCGGCGGCTGGGAGCAGGCACGGCTCCGCCACGCCGGGCAGGTGAAGGCAGGAGACAAACCTGCTGATATTTTTGCATTTAAATTTTTTTTTTTGAGCTCACGTAGCATTTAGGGTCACATGCTGCTGCCAGCATCGGTCGCACCATCACGTGCTGGGGTCAGGGCTCACGTGGTGAGCAAAGCTGATGAAGTGCCACCACGGCCCATTTTGCATTGACACTAAAAGACTTAGTTGTAAAAACCTAATTTATAAAGGGGTTAATGAAATAATTAGTTTTTGAAGCAGGCTTCTAACCTTTAGGACCAAATAATTTCGAGGGGAGGGGACGGGAGAGCAAGAGATGGGAACGAAGTGCCAAGATTTTGATGAATATTTAATACACCCTCCACGCTCCTCAGCAGCTCCCGCACTTGGACCAGCGCCAGCACCGGCTGAGTCCGTCCTTTGTTAATAACCAAATCCACGCTGCTGTTGTGGGTTGGTGTTTGTGCCTCAGTCAAGCTGGGATCTGCCACAGCGGATCGGGAGGGACGTGAGGCTCAATGAGCGCGGCTGGACAAGGACCAGGCTGGGCCCCACCCTGCCACCCCTATAGAACCCTAATACATCTACATGCATACACTTATATTTTAAAATGTCAATGTATGTATTTTTTTCCCAGCCAGAAATAACACAGGACACTTCCAAAGGCTCGTTCCTGCTGTACCAAGAGTGGAATTTTGCATTGTTTTAAATTTTCTTAATTTCAAGCAGAAAATAGCAAGGCACATACATTTCTGCAGTTCCACAAACAAATGTCTCTACCCTGTCCACCTGACCGACCTTTCCTCACTGGGACCTGAGGGGCTGCTCACACTATCGACGACAGCAGGATTGTCACAACATCCCAAGTGCCGGTGGGGAGCACAGGGATGCGAGATTTGGGACAGGGACAGGGTTACAAACCAGCCACAGCCGCACTGGACATCAATAGGCTGGAATTCCACCCCAGTTGTGCCTGCACACTGATGTACAGATCAGGGAAATAAACAGGAAAATCTTCCCTCTGGAAATCCAGCAGTGCAGCAAAATGGGAAACCTCGGCTCTCTGGAGAGGGTCGAGGTCCGGCCCTGGAGTGTGTCAGTGGGGAGGCTGTGGGTACCTGACAGCCCTCCTCGCTCACAATTAGTTTAACTAATTGGACAAGAGCTCCAGCATAACTCCCCTGATTTCTCCACCCATCGGCTGCTCTGCATTCCGGGTGGATGCGCCTGCAGTGTGCGTGTGGTGCCGGAGCCTCATTGGCATTCCTGGCACATGGAGCCGCGGGAGAGGGCTGGCTGCAGCTACGGGCTCTGGAGAACTGCGGTGAGGGAACACCCCGCTGGCCACATGCCAGGGAAAAGGGGAACAGAGAGACACAAAATCAGTTTTCATCTTGTGTTCCATCTGCTCGTGCCTAGCCGGGAGTGGGGGTCCTGCACAGGGTGCTGCCCACACCTCCCTCCATGCACAGCATGCTGGTGCTTCTTCCTGTCCCTTCCTCACACTGCTGGGATGTCCAGGACATGGTGGACACAGCCAAACCCAGGGTGTTGGGCTCCTGCATATTCCACACCTCTGCCTCGGTAGCTGTGCCAGCCCCATCCTGCGCTGGTGGCTCGGCCAGCACCACCGGCTGAACCTGGGCCAGGGTGATGCCAGGATGGGGCTGGCAGCAGAGCCGGGCACAGCTGCACCAGGGTCGCAGTGGGCATGGTGGGGACATCTCACCTACCTGCTCCGCCAGAGCGTGGCCTCTCCTCTCTGGGAGCGGGGCTCCTGCACGAGGCCGGCACTGAGCTTTTCTTCCCTTGTGGCAGAGGGGAAGGAGTGCTCTGGCTTCATCTGTCACTCCGGTGCTGCTGTGCAGAGCTGTCGGTGCTGGATTACATTCTTGAGACACAGATTGGTGCCATCTGGACAAAATGCCACGAGATCCCTGGAGACCGGGCAGTTCCGTGCCACATCCAGAGCCGCACGGAGCACCCAGAGCCGCACGGAGCACCCAGAGCCTCACGGAGCACCCAGAGCCGCACGGAGCACCCAGAGCCACACAGATCACGCTGCGATCAACAAACATTAAGTGCCTTGTGGCTGAGCCAAAGCACGGGGCAGGGGGTGCACAGGGAGGCTGGGCAGGCGGTGGGGGGCTGGCACTGTTACCTCACACCGGTGGTCTCTCTGCAGTGGGACGAGGGTCCAGCATAGGGGTGCCCGTGGGAGTGATCCCAGCCCCTGCAACTCCTGACAGACCTGGACCTCAAACTGAAATTGTTCCGTTTATTGTGCCAGACACCCACCCCGCTCACCTTCGTGTGGGCCCAAGACCGTCTTTAAAATCAGGCTTCAAGCATCTCTTACCTTTTCCTCTCTGCTCCCAAGATCCCTGGTTACATTTTCCTGAGTATGATTTGCCAATTCTTCCATTACCTACATGGAAACACAGCACAACTGCACTTGGTGGAGTGCTGTGGGTCTCTCCCTGCTCCAGGGCAGCTGGAGGGGCTCATGGGGTGCAGAGTATCCAGCCCCAGAGGCTCCCCCAGGCTCAGACACACAGAGTCCCTCGCCCCTGGTGTCCAAGGCCAGGTTGGATGAGGCTTGGAGCAACCTGTTCTAGTAGGAGCTGTCCCTGCCCATGGCAGGGGAGTAGAACGGGATGTTTTGTAAGGTTTCTTCCAACCCCAATCAGTTTGTGATTCTCTGATCCCCTGCCAGGCCCTACAAGAATTAGCAATGCTAATGGAATGGATTTCACTGAATCTCCCTAAATTAGAAAGGTTTAGAAGTCAAGCAGTTTTGCCCTTACCCTTGAGAGCAGCTCTAACGTGGAGGTTCGTTTTCTCTTGCTTGGCACTTTACATGTCGACGTCATGTGCTAAGACAGAAGAAGTGACATGCTGAGATGTCTCTGGAGGGTTGGGGACACGCCCTGCACAGACCAAGGTCCCGGCAGCACCAGCAGAGGGGTGCAGGCACGGGGGTCCCTGTCCTGCCCCCCCCAGCAAAGGCTGCATGCAGCATCCATTTGTCTGTCCAGGACCCCCATTCCCGCTGCCCCACATCTCGCTGGTGTCAGTCACTGGGGTTGGGCACACGGAGGATGCGCTGCCTCTAATCAAAACATTTATCCAGTTAATTACCGATAATCACACATTTTCCTCTCTAGTCCAGGCTCCAGCAAAGCTTGTGGTGAGGACAGCAAAGCAAAACACTTTGTTTCCAGTAGTTTGTTAAAATTAAAAAGCTCAATTTGTCTTAACATGACACCAACAGGCATCACAGCATTCCTGTGCTCCCCCAGCCATCCCTGCAGTCACAGACCAGGAGATTCAATTATCCAGCAGAACATGTCCCAGAGGCATCCAGATAATTGCAAACGTAAGTACAAAATCTGCCACTAATTATTAAAGAAACACCAAATAAGGAAACCAAGTGATGGAAATGTTGCTGCTGGTGCAGAGACCACCCCCACATGCTGGAAGGGCAGCGTGTCCCAAGGGTGTCCCTGTCCTGGTGGGACCCTCAAACCCTGCTGGGCTGGGGGAGAGGCACTGCCTCAGCCCTGAGCCTGTCATGGGCCCCTTGCTTCCAAAGAAAGGCTGTTCCATCACCTAACACTGCCACAGGCTGAACACCCTCCCAAACTGTCTCCATAGGATTTAACTGTGATTTAAAAAACAAAAAAAGAAGAAAATAAATGAATGAGAAGCAACCCCACAGGTGGATTTGGAATGAGGCTTCACCACTCTTGGTTGGTGCTGTCAACATTTAGGAACTGCTTCCATCCCTGGAGTTCAGCCCTCTTTTCTCCCCAGTTTTCCAAACTCAGCTGCTCATCCTGCCCATGATTCAGATGCTCTTTGGTTCCTTTCTTCCTTTGCCTCACAGACTCCTCAAGCAACTGGGCTCTGCCTGGCTGCAGGATAGCCACAGGGAGCCCTTCAGCCCTGCCAAGCCCCCACAGGTGAGGCTGGAGGAGTATTTGGAAACACCCCAAAGCTCCTGTGTCCCTCCCTGTGGCTGGAGGGCCATCCCTTGGCACAGGGCACACTCCTGGCTGGGGCAGGAGGATGCTCCCAGCGATGATGCTCCACATGCTGCTGTGCCGAGGGGCTTGGAAGGCAGCCCATATCTGAGGGCTCCTAAAGGGAGAGCAGCTTCTCCCTGACAGCGTTTTGGCAAAAACAGTGTTATTTAAACACAAGAGTTTATTCAGTCAAAGTAAATAATAATTAAATAAACCCAATTAAAATCAAGAATGCTCCAAAATATCCTCAGAAGCATCTGAGCACTTAGCTCCTTGTGGGAGGGGCACAGGCTCATTTCAGGGCTGGAGGGCTTGGTGGGCTGGGAATGTGGCCAGTGACCACCAGACAGTGGTGGGATGGGATGGGATGGGATGGGATGGGATGGGACGGGACGGGACGG